>JAUKWC010079604.1:0-30675 GCA_032356245.1 Endocladia muricata
TCGGGAAAATGCTGACGCGGAAACCCGAAAGCCTCATGCCAACGCCCGACCCCCCCTCGCGCGCTTCGACTCGCCCGGGACGCCTCCGGCCTACTCGATCGTATACTGGAATGCTCCTTCGCTGGCATCGACGGCGATCCGCCCGATCGTATTGCCCTCGGCCATGTGCGCGAGGGTTTCGCGGCTGATGGCGGGCAGCATGGTGTTGGTCAGGATCGCGTCGATCATCCGCCCGCCGGACTCCAGTTCGGTGCAGCGGTCGCGGATCAGGGCCAATACCGCGTCGTCGTAGGAGAAGGTCGCTCCGTAGACGCCTTCCACCCGCCGTGCGATCCGGTCGAGTTGCAGCGTGGCGATGGCGTCGATCATCGGGCCGGATAGCGGGAAATACGGGATCGTGACCACCCGGCCCAGCAGGGCGGCGGGGAAGGTCTGGAGCAGGGGCGCGCGCAGGGCCTTGGCCATCGCCTCCGGTTCCGGCATCAGGTCGGGATCGGCGCACATCGTCATCACGAGATCCGACCCGACATTGGAGGTCAGGATGATCAGGGTATTGCGGAAATCGATCCGCCGCCCCTCGCCATCCTCCATCGCGCCCTTGTCGAAGACCTGGAAGAAGATTTCGTGGACGTCCGGGTGCGCTTTCTCGATCTCGTCGAGCAGGACCACCGAATAGGGGCGGCGGCGCACGGCCTCGGTCAGCACCCCGCCCTCGCCATAGCCCACGTAGCCCGGAGGCGCGCCCTTGAGCGTCGAGACCGAATGAGGTTCCTGGAACTCGCTCATGTTGATGGTGATGAGGTTCTGCTCGCCGCCATACATCGCCTCGGCCAGCGCCAGCGCCGTCTCGGTCTTGCCGACGCCGGAGGGACCGCAGAGCATGAAGACGCCGACCGGCTTGTTGGGCGCGTCGAGACCCGCCCGCGAAGTCTGGATGCGCTTGGCGATCATCTCCATCGCGTGATCCTGTCCCACGACGCGCCGCCCGAGGAAGGCGGGCAGCGAGAGGATCGTTTCGATCTCGTCGGACACCATCGAGCCGACCGGGATGCCGGTCCAGTCCTCCACCACCGTCGCGACCGCCTGCCGGTCGACCGTCGGCAGGATGAGCGGGCCGTCGCCCTGCAACGTGTCGAGCGCGGCAAGCCGTTCGCGCAGATCGGCGGTCAGCGCCGCGCGTTCCTCGTCGGTCGGGCCGGTTGTCTCGGTGGCGGCGTTCTCAACCGTTTCACCGTCCCGGGCCTCCTCCGCAGGCGTCTCCCCGGCGGGGGCTGCGTCGACCGGCCCGTCCTCTCCCCGCAACTGCGCGCGCAGGTCGAGGATCTCGCCCACCAGACCGCGCTCCTCTTCCCAGCGCGCTTCCAACACGATGAGGGCGGCACGGTCTTCTTCCAGCGCGGCGGCGATATCTGCCCCGCGCTCGCCGCTCTCCACGCCGATGGCCGTTTCGCGCGCCACGATCCGCGCTTCCACCTCATGCGCCTCGATCCGGCGGCGCACGTCCTCCACCTGCGCGGGGGTCGCGTGCTGGCTGACGGCGACGCGGGCGCAGGCGGTGTCGATCAGGCTGATCGCCTTGTCGGGCAGTTGCCGCGCGGGAATGTAGCGCGCCGAGAGTCTGACCGCCGCTTCGAGCGCAGCGTCGAGCACCTGCACCCGGTGGTGCCGCTCCAGCGCCGTCGCGATACCGCGCATCATCAGCAGCGCCTTTTCCTCCGACGGCTCCTCGATCTTGACGACCTCGAAACGGCGGGTGAGGGCGGGGTCCTTCTCGATATGCTTCTTGTATTCGGCCCATGTCGTCGCCGCGACGGTGCGCAACTCGCCCCGTGCCAGCGCCGGTTTCAGCAGGTTGGCGGCGTCGCCGGTGCCCGCCGCCCCGCCCGCCCCGATGAGCGTATGCGCCTCGTCGATGAACAGGATGATCGGCGTCTCCGATCCCTGCACCTCGTCGATGACCTGCCGAAGACGGTTCTCGAACTCGCCCTTCATGCTCGCGCCCGCCTGCAACAGCCCGATATCGAGCGTCCAGAGCGACACGTCACGCAACTGGGGCGGCACGTCGCCACGCGCGAGGCGCAGCGCGAAGCCCTCCACCACGGCGGTCTTGCCGACCCCGGCCTCGCCGGTGAGGATGGGGTTGTTCTGTCGTCGGCGCATCAGGATGTTGACGATCTGCCGGATTTCGGGGTCGCGCCCCACCACGGGGTCGATCTCGCCCGCCTTCGCCTGCGCCGTCAGGTCGACCGCATAGGTCGCCAGCGCGCCGCCCTTGGGCAGGCTCGTGTTGCCGGTCGGAGCGGAGGGCGAGGCGGCCCCCGTGACACCGACCGCATCCTCGATCGATCCCTTGACGATGCCCGCGAACCCTTCGGCGAGGTCGTCGCGATCGATCTCCGAAAATCCGCCGGACAGCCCGACCAGCAGGTTTTCGAGCCGGGGCGTCTGGAGCGCGGCGAGCACGATGTATCCCGAGCGCACGCAATCGTCGCCGAACTTCATCGCCCCCCGCGCCCAGGCCCGCTCGATGGCGTCGAAGATGTGATCCGAAAAATCCGCCACCGCGCTCGATCCGCGTGGCACCCGGTCGAGCGCGGCGGTCAGGTCGGCCACCATCCGCGCTTCCTCGACTCCGAAATGGCGCGCGATGAGCTGGAGGTCCGACTTGTCGGTGCGCGCGAACTGCTCGATCCAGTGGGCCAGCTCGACATAGGGGTTGCCGCGCGTCTTGGCGACCAGCGTTGCGTTTTCGAGGGCATGGCGGCAGGGCGCGTTGAGCCGCGCCACGAGATCGGAACGTTTGTATGTCGCTGTCATGGTGTGCCTCAAATCGTTACGGTCTTGGCAAAATGGGGGATCAGGACGTTGTTTAGATGCGCCCCCGGCAATCGTCGCACCGGCCCGGTCGTCGCATCGCCCTTGGTCCTGAAATCGGCGACCAAGGCATGACGCCCGGATGTCTTGTTGACCAGGAACATCTCGAAATTCGGAAAGCTGTCGCCCGTGACCCTTCCCGAAACATGAATATCGCCGCTCCCGGCGCGTTTCAGGGTGATATCTACGAACGTGTCGATATCCGGCGAACCGGGGATCAAGGGTAAGGCACCTGCGGTATGGACGCTGAAACGCACCCACCCGCCGGACTTGCCCTCGCCCGACAGCACGATGTCCGTCGTGCCGATCTTGCGCCAGCTCGGCTTAAGGCGGTGATAGGAGACGCCCGAACGGGACGACGCCATAATATCGTTCGCGGTCTCGTCGAACGTGAAGCTCACCACGCCCCATGTCCGCGCGGTGCCTTCGAGGCTCGGGGCCACTCTCGTGTCGCCGTGGAACCCGCCCCCGAACCATTCGAAGGGTGCGTAGCGTTTAAAAACGATTTCGTATGCATCCATTGTCTTACCCTTTCGAGTTCCGTGTGTAATTCGACCTGTCACCATGCTTACGCGCGTTCCCGATCCACGTGTCCCGACCCAGTCGGACGCCGCCGCCCAGCGTGCAGGGTGGAATCGTGTCACGGCGCAGGGCGAGGCGCAGGGTCCAGGCTCCGGTCGGTCCCAGCGCGTGGCGCAGGCCGGAATCGAGCGGAGCCGCCAAGTGCCCCCCGGGTTGCGCCGCGCGGTAGGTCTGCAGATCGAGCGGCGCCGTTTCCAGCGTCAATCGGGTACCGACGCCATAGCCCCGTCCGCCCAGCAACGCATCGCGCCCCAGCTGCGCCGCGACTCCCGGCTTTGCGCTGCTGCGCCCCCCGAGGCGCGATTGCTCGATCCGGGGCAGGCGCAGCCATTCGCCCCGGTCGGCCCGAGCCACGACGCGCGAGCCGAGGATTTCGGTCGCCATACCGGAGGCGACGGAAGCGGAGGAACGCTGTTCCGCAAGCCGCCCCCCCATCCGGCGGCGCGTATCGTCCGGCAGGGCCGTGCGCCCCGCGAAACCGGGCAAGGCCGCCCCATAGGCCGCATCGACGCAATGGAGAAACGCATCGTGGCTGGCCCGGTCGCGGCTAGCGGCGAGGTTGGCCGACGCCCATCCCCGGTAGAGGAGGGCAGTCATCCGGTGCTGAAGCATATTGCAGAAATCGACCAGCATCCGCTCGCGCGAGGCCTTCGCAGCGCCCCCGGCGGTCATGTGGATGGCTTCCTCGGTCAGGTGACCGGGGAGTGGGCCGTTCGGGCCGTAGAACCCGAGCACGGATTGGTGCAGCAGCCAGGTATCGCTCGAAAACGATTCCAGCGCGTTCAGTTCCGCAGGTTCGAAATGCATGGCGGGCTTCTGTGCGAAGCGAAGCACGTCCTGCTCGATGCGGCTCGATGCGCCGACCGGCGCGGCATCCGGGCGCGCCGCCTGAAGCATCCTGACGGCAGCGAAAAAATCCCAGGCCCCCGGCGCTTCGGCGATGCGCCCGACCGCGCTCAGAGCATCTCGCGCAGGCCCGTTCTCTTCGGCCATCGTATCGCCTCCTCTCCAAGGGAATCCTTCAGGACGGTCTGCGTGAACGCGCCCGCCGTGGCGTATCCGGCGAAGAACCGTTCCAGCACCGCGCAGAGCGCCGCCGCATCCGCCTCCTCGACCGCCGGGTCGAACCCGAGCGAAACCTCCACCCCGCGCGTCACCGCGACCGGCGTGGGCCGCCCGTCCGGCCCCGTGCCGACCGGCGCACGCCCGGTGATCCCACGCGCCTCCACATGAGCAAGGGCGGCGATCAGCGGCGTCTTGCGGATATCGGCGTAAAGGCCCAGCATCTGGCGAAGGGCCTCCGCCGACTCGCCTTTTTCCGTTTCCATCAGCGACAGGTGGTTGAGCGTGAGGTGACTGACAGCATCCCATTGCCGCCTGCCGACCGCCGTGCCCTCGCGCGGGCGGGAGGGCCGGTCGACCACCATCGCGAAATCCGCGCCGAAGTCCTTGCGCATCGACAACCGCCGTTCCCCGCTCGGCAACCGCAGCGTCAGATGGCGGTTGGTGCAAAGCGCGCCGATGCGCAGGCTCTTCAACGTGGCCGGAAACGGCGCACAGGTTTCGTCGACGAGCGAGATGAACGTCTCCGACCCGCGATAGCGCGCCGCCGCCATTTCGGCTTCGCCGGTCAGCGTTTTCGGCGCGGCGCGGGGGCGGCGGGTCGCCACGAAATACCGCTCCTGCCCGCGCGGGGCCGCGCCGAGCGCCTCGGAGGAGAAAAAGGGACGATACCGCGTTTCGGTTCCATCCTCCGAAAGGCCCGTCACGCTCTCGACCGTGTGGATCTCGAAATCGGTGGGGCGGGCGCGGTCGGCAACGACATGGTGTTCCGCGCGCCGGATATCGAGGTCGATATTGTCCGCCCGCTTGCGGAACAGGTTGACCGCCGGAACGCAGTTGAGACGCAGATTATCGCCCCCGACCCTGCCCGCAAGCTCCGGATGGTCCCGCTCGAACAGGAATACGAGGCGCAGGCTGGTTTCGTCGTGGTTTTCCAGCGCGGCCCGCAGGCCGGACAGGCGAACGAACCGGAAGCGTGCGGGCAACGCGAAGAACTCGTGGACGAGGCGATACCCGTCGAAACTACGGCGGTCGTAGGGGAGCAGTGCATCGCGCTCGGGCGTGCCGTCCGGCGCGAGCGTTTCGGGGTCGAACCCCAGCGGCGTGACCTCGACGGGCGTAAAGCCGCTCGTCCCGCGCCGCGGGCCGCCTCCGCTCACCACCCCCACCCGCGCCGCGCCGAACGCCACCGCTCCCATCAGGCGCGCGGCCATGTCGCCCGCGAAATGCACGTCCATATGGTCGAGCCTGCAATCCGCGAACGTGCCGGGCGCGGTCAGTTCCAGCGAGACCTCCATGCCCGATGGCGCACGCTGCCCGCCGCTGGCCTGCGCGACCTCCGGCGCGGTCGTCAGGAAGCGGGCCTCGGCGACCCGCGCGGGCCAGAGCGCCACGCTCCGCCCGGTCACGAACACCGCCTCGCGGGGTCGCTCTCCCGTGCCGGGCGCGGTGGAGAGGCCCAGCTCCAGCCCCTTGGGCGCGACCGGTCCGGCCAATGCCGCCGTTCCCGCCTCGGTGAAGCCGAATTGGGCGATCATCATCGAAGGCACCGGCGCGCCGAGATGGGGGTAGAGGATATCGAGCATCGCGCCCGAAAAGCGCGGAAACTCCGAATCGATCGTATGCTGGATGCGCGCGGCCATGAAGGCCGACCCGTCGAGCAGCCAGTCGACGAAGGGATCGCGCAGTTGCGCCCCGGCCCCGATTCCCAACCGTTCCGCGATCTCGCGATAAGGCGCACGCGCAGCGAATTCTGCCGCGTGGCTCTCCAGATGCGCCAGTTCGATCTCGTAGAGATTCTTCAGCCGGTCGTCCACGGTCGCACCCCCCTCCGGTTCCGTCGTCTCATTCGATTTGCAACGTCGCCTCGCCCAGGGCGACATCCAGTTCGGCGCGGAGGCGAACCAGTTCCTCCGGCGTGCCGTAGACCATGCCGAAGATCGACAGCGACACGTTGCGCTCGGGATCGACCATCGGATCGTCGTCGTCCCGCACAGCGACCGATACCGCGATGCTGTCGGGCGCGATCCTCGGTTCGTAGCAGCGCAGCGCTTCTGACAACCGTTCGCGCAGTTGCCAGACCGAGATGCCTGAGATGACCCGCCCCGGCAGGTCGGCGGCCCCGAAGTTGAGCGCCGAGCGCCGCACATGCGGGAACGCCGAAAGATCGGTGCAGGATTCGAGGGGCGTCGTGTTGAGGATGTCTTCCAGATTCCGCCGAACCTGATCGCGCAGGTCCTGCGAATCGACGAACTGGTCGTCCAGTCCCGTCGCATCGCCCTTTCGCAGCCGGTCGTAGAGGGACGGCCAGTAGCGGACGCGCGGTCCGCTCACGCGGCAATCTCCAGAACGCGTATTTCGAGCAGCGCGACGTCTTCTTCGCTCGTCGCGAGAAACCGTTGGCCCAGTCCCGTACAATGCTCCCCGTGCTGCGCGCGCCAGTCGACCCGCCGCGAAAGCGCCTGATCCGGCGCGCCGCCCTCTGCGGTGGCCGAACCGGGGTAGCGCGCGGGCACCATGAGCGGCCATGTCCCGCCATTGGCGAAGGTCGCCACCCCCACAGCCCAGACGAGATCGCGCAGGTCGCGCGGCGGTTCGAATTCAAGCTTGGAAAGCGCCGTGAACGGCACCCAGTGATACGACCCGTTGAGCACGCATTCCAAGGCCGGGCCGAACCGCTGGTCGGCGTCGGCGATCCAGTCGAAGCCCGTGCCGTCCGCCGTTCCTGCGGAAACCTCCGCCTCCGCGAAGGCCGTCTCGCGCAGGTCGTGCGCGGCCTCCGTCTCGCCTGCCGCATCGAGACGCAGCGCCTCCGCCAGACTGGCGATCCACCGTTCGGGGGCACCGAAGACGGGCGGCGGCTCGGCACCGGAGAGGACCCGGGCGCGCGTTTCCTCTGCCGCGATCGCGGCTCTGTAATCATCGGCGAAATCGAGCGCAGCGGGGTTGAGCGCCGCGATCGTGTCGAGTTGTTGTGTGGCGCGCGTCCAGTCGCCCATGACGGCAGATATCTGGAACAGGAAGGAGCGCGGCTCGGGGTCGCCGGGGGCCGCCTTCACCTGCTCGATGGCCAAGGCCCGCGCACGGTCGATATCGCCTGCCTTGAGGGCCGCCTGTGGATCATCCATCGGCAAAAACTTCTCCGTCCGCTTGGGCAGGTAACCCGGCCAGGGAAACCCGGGCCGGGCAGGGACGACAGGCGCTTCGCATTGCGGAAAAGCGCCCGTCATCCCCCATTCACGAGGGGTTTACGCCGGGATGTTGGCTTCGATATCCCAACCCATTTCGTATTCCTCGTCCTTCGCGCCCTTGTCGTCCTGCGAAAGGTACTTGGCGTTGAACTTGGCGAAGTTGAACGTGATGCTCTCCATCACCAGTTCGTCGCCGTGGCCACCGGCGGGCTGCACGGAGGTCACCATGACCTTTTCCATCGTGATGGTCATGTAGTCGAGCGGTTCGGAGCCGGACTTGCGAACGACCAGCGTCATCTTGTCGATATGCGCGCCGTTGCAGCAGTGCAGCATCAGGTCGGTCGACGAGGCATCGACGTATTTCGTGATCGACAGATCCTGAACGTTGACCTTGCCCGCGCCGCCACCGCGACCGGTGTGGAAGGTGCCGGACTGGCTCATGCCGAACTGCCACGAATAGACGTCGATTTCGTCCGCGTGATCCTTGATCTTCGACTCGCCCTTGATGTTCGGACCTTCGATCTTGAGTAGTGCGTCGACAGCCATGGGTATACTCCTTTGCTAGGTTTAAGGTATTGGGGTCGTGCTCACTGGCCCTTTTGCGACGGCAGCTGGGAGACGAGGCGCAACGACACGTCCAGTCCCTCCAGCTGGTAATGCGGCCTCAGGAAGAATTTCGCGCTGTACTGACCGGGGTTCTCCGGGTCCGCGTCCACCTGAACCTCGGCGCTCGCAAGGGGCCGCCGCGCCTTCTGCTCTTCGCCCGCCGCGGCGTTGTTGTTGACGTAGTTCTGGATCCAGCCGCCCAGCCACCGCTGCACGTCGTCCTTCTCCATCGACGCGCCGACCTTGTTGCGCACCATGTGCTTGAGGTAATGCGCGAAACGGCAGCACGCGAAGAGGTAGGGCAGTCGCGCTCCCAGTGCCGCGTTCTTACTCGCATCGGGGTCGTCGTACTTGGCGGGCTTGTGCACCGATTGCGCACTGATGAAGGCTGCCATGTTGGAGTTCTGCTTGTAGATCATCGGCATGAGGCCGAGATTGGACAACTCGTTCTCGCGCCTGTCGCCGATGGCCACTTCGGTCGGGCATTGGGAGGCGTAACCGCCCTTGTCGGTCGGGAAACTGTAGGTCGAGAGATCCTCGACCATCCCGCCGCTCTCGACACCGCGAATACGAGAACACCATCCGTATTGCTTGAAGGCGCGGGTCACGTTGGCCGCCATGGCGAAGGCGGAGTTCGCCCAGCAGAACTGGCCCGGATCGCTCGAATCGATCGCTTCCTTGAAATCGAACTCGTCGACAGGGTTATCCGGTCCGTAAGGCGTGCGCGCGAGGAACCGAGGCATGGCAAGCGCCACGTATCGCGCATCCTCCGATTCGCGGAATGCCTGCCATGCCGCATAAGGGGCCGTCGTCTGGATATCGGCCAGATCCTTGCGATCCGGCAGTTCGGTCCAGTTATCGAAGTTGAACATCGTCGGCGAGGCCCCGGCGATGAACGGCGCGTGGGACGCTGCCGCGATCCGCGCCATGCCCTGCAGGATCTTCACATCCGCCGACCCGTGGTCGAAATGGTAGTCCGCGACGATAGCCGCGTAGGGGTCGCCGCCGAGCAGATCGTAGCCCGCGCCGTAGATCTTCTTGAACATCACGTTCTGGTCGAACTCTGAATCGGCGGTCCGGGCCAGTTCGCGGCGCAGTTCCTTCTTCGCGACCGGCATGACCTTGATCTTGAGGTCGACGCCGGTTTCGGTGCGCCCGACGAGGTGATGCAGACCGCGCCACGCTCCTTCGAGTTGCTGGAAGTCCTCATGATGCAGGATCTCGTTGATCTGGGCGGTCAGGCGACCGTCGATCTCCTCGATCATGTTCTGGATGCTCTTGATGGCTTCCGATGGAACAAGACTGGTGTTCTTCAACGCCATCTGCGCGAGCGTGTGGACGGCACGGTGTGCCTCTGTCCGCATCTCGTTGGTTCTGGGGCGAAAATCCTTGTCGAGCAGTTCGGCGAACGCATCGAGAGAAATCGCTTCCTGCGCTTCGGTGCCGTCGGTCTGTTGTTCGGCCATGACGCGCTATTCTCCGTCTTCCGGTTTCGCCAGTTTCGCGGCAATCTCTTCGGGCTTGGAATCCTTGATCGCTTCGAGCAGGGCCTTGTCGTTCAGCGCGCGCTCGATCAGCGCTTCGGCATCGACGCGCCCGTCCATCATCGACAGCAAGGCCTTGAGCTGATTACGCGTGTCCAGCAGTTCCTTGAGCGGTCCGACCTTCTCCGCGATGCGCGCGGGAGAAAAGTCTTCCATCGACGTGAAGGTGATATCGACGGGCATCTCGCCTTCCTCGTCCGTCAGCTTGTTGGCGACCCTGAAGGCTGCTCGCGGGCGCGTGCCCGCCATGTAGGAATCGAGGGTGCCGGCCTGAACCTCGTCGAAGGTGCGATCCGCGATCGGCAGCAGCGTCTCGTCGTCCTGCGGCTTGCCCTTGAGGTCGGACATCACGGCCATGACGAAGGGCAGTTCGACTTTCTTCTCGGCACCGTAAAGCTCGGTATCGTATTCGATCTGCACCCGGGGCGCACGGTTGCGCCCAATGAATTTCTGTGAACTGCCGCTGCTCATCCCCACCTCCCGATAACACGATTTCAATCGTTATGATTCGTTACTTTTCACCCGTTAGGACACCAAGGTCAACCTTGGCGGTGCACCGTCACGCATCAATTCTCCTACGATGGCTGGAAAACGCGCCTCGACCATGCCGCGCAACCGACGGAGGTAGATCGGCGCGGGGCTGGAGGGTTCGCTGTGTTCGAAAAACTGCGCGAGTCGCTCCAGCGATTCCGTCACGGCGGCGCGGTCGTGGACGACCGGGGTACCCTGTTCCATCGGAGTGCCGCCGCCGAGCGCCTCGATCTCCCCCTTCAATGAATCGAGATCGGCCTGTGCCGCCGCCATGCCATCCGGGGTCAGAGTTTTGGCCTCGCATTGTTTTTGCAAGGTTTCCCCCAGCCGGTCGGCGGCGCGCGAGAGCGCGGCGAGATTGGCTGGAGCGGGCCCCGCCGGGGCGGCCTCGTCGAGTCGTGACTGTGCCACGCTGCCGATATCCAGCCCGGCTTTCTCCAGACCCTTGCTCGCGGTTTCCTTGATCCAGTGGTTGAAGTCCGCCTCCATCAGATCGCGCAGGGCGATCAGGGCGAGGGGAATGGGGCTGGAGCGAGCGTTTCCAGCGTAGAACCGGGTAATAGCGTCCATCAGGGCAAAGGCATCCTCGCGATTGCCGAGCGCATCGGGCCGTCCCGCCAGCGTCGCCGTGTCCGGAACTGTTGCCGATCCCACCGATACCGCTTCGCCGGCTGAAGTATCCTTCTCCAGCGGAGCGGTGCCATCGGTCAGGAAGGCTCCGAGGGCAAGCTGTCCTTTCGTGCAGAACGCCATGAGTTCCGTGACCGCGCCCTTGGCGATGCCGGTCGCGTTGAAGACTTTCGGTTTGGAACGCAGGAACTCGGCGATCGTTTTCAGGCGCTCTTCCGCATGGGACAGGGCCGCGATGGCATCCTGCAGGTTCACCGCGAGATCCGGATTTTCCGCCAAGGCCCTGCGCAGTGTCGCCGGTGCGTGTTCGTCGCTTTTTCCCCGGGACGCCGCCGTGCCATGGGCAACGAGAAAAGCGCGCAGAGTGGTGCTGCCCAGTCCCGGGATTTCGCATATTCCAGATATTTCGAGGGCGCAGCGAAAACGACCTTCATTCAGAAGATCCTGCAAGGCCTCCATGCGATCGAAAAATTCGCCGTCGTTTTCGAGGTCACTGGGGTGCAGGACGTCCCAGTGATCGACGATCCAGACTGCCGCCAGATCGATCCCCCGGGCGAACCCGACGGGACCGCGCAAGCCCGTCTCCGCCAGAGCCAGAGGCCATAACGCGCGAATATCCCGCGTCCTGTTGGCGAAAACGGCGAGCGAGGAGGCGTGGAGTACCGCGAAATTGGGCGTCTCAACCGGATCGGGGCGATGGTTTTCCGTTTCCTTCCACACGCTGGCGGAGACGATATCGGCGAAGACCTCGTCGTCCAGCACCGTGTCGTCCCCCGCGAGAGGAGCGTAGAGAGCAGGGTCCATCCGAAACTGTTCGGTCATTGCGGGCGCTTTCGGAAGCAGATTGCAACGAAGTCCGGATTATCGCCCGGACGCGATAAAACTAAAACATTATATCGTTTCATACAAGCGTGCAGGGGCGCTTTCGTCACTGCACGCGAAAAGCCGACCTTGCGCTCCGGAACACGGATCGGTGGGCTTCATCCCTATAGATGCCGCTCGGCGAGGTGAGGCGCATCGTAACATATCGGCTTAAAGGCACTGTCTTCGAGCACGATTCGCACGATGCGCTCACCGAAGATGGTCGCAGCCTGCTCCGGCGTTGCGACCGAAGCGAAGACGGCCAGCGCGCGGGGGTCGTAGAACCGGAACAGCGTGATCTCTCCATCGGGCATCTTGGCGTAGGCAATGGCGCGCAGATGCGCCTGCACATCGCGCAACCCGCCCCGCGCCGACAGCAGGATGCCCCGCGCATCGCCCCACATCTCGGGAACCAGCCGGTCGAATGCCTCCGATTCCTCGGGCAGTTCGACGATATGCGGCGATACGGCCCGGACCTCCGGGTCGAGATCGCCCATGTGCAGACAGCAGAACGGCGCGCCGAGGTCCTCCAGAAACGGAAGCGCCCCCCGCCAGCGCGCGGGGTCGATGACGGCGAAGACGGAGGCTTCGGGGTCGGCGTAGAGGGCGGTTTCGATGTGCCCTGGACTTTCCAGATCACGACCTTCAAATCCTACGCTAATCATCGACGATCCGCGCTCTCAGGTGGCCACGCGTTTTGCTCTTTCAGCATAAGTACTTCCTTGCGTGTACGGGGCGGCAGGCTATGCCCCGCCGCCAGCAAACGCTCCACAATGCGACGGCGCGCCTCTTCTTCCGCGCCATCCGCGCGCAAAACTCCTCTCTCTGCAGTTTCTTGCGCTATCAAAAGAAGCGATGCGCCGAAGCGGTCAACCGACCATGGATCGGCACCGTGCGCCAACAGAGCCTCCACGATGCTGAAACGGCCGATATCGGCGAATACGATCGGCAGGGGGTCTCCGAAGTTGGTCTGAATATCCAGATCGGCACCGTTTTCGAGGAAGTAGCGGAATACCGCACTTTCAGCACCCTGTGCCGCCGCCGTCTCGATCAAAGGCTGACCGGCGGCTTTGTCGTTCAGCGACTGGCCGGAGCCGTGCAAGTTCGCTAGCCGGTCGACATCGCCGCCGACAATAGCCTTGTACATCTCTTGACTGTCGCTCATCGCGATACCCTCACATGCAATAACCCAGAACGCCAAGGCGAGCGAGGCCACACTTCTCCGGGCGCGGCGGGCAATCAAAGTCCCTCCAGCGCGCTCTTGACCGCTGGCATCAGATGTCGGTCGATCATTGATGCATCATCACCGCTTTTATTGGGCAGGAGAATGCGCTTGCCATAGGCATTCGGCAGAGCCTTTGCCGTACCGTAATGCGCGGCCCTGGCCACCATTTTTCTGGGGCTCCAGGACAGGATATCGGACGCCGGAAAATCCTGTTGGGCGGTGTCGAGGAGTTCGCCGTCTACCACGTATGAGAGGACGTTCTCGGCCCCTGCCTTGTAGGCATCGCCCACCGTCTTGGGATTGAGTCCCGCAGGATTGAACGTCGTCGCCTCCATGCCCGTCACCGCCGCCGCTGCCGCTGCAAGGCCACCACCCTGGGAATGGCCGGTCAGATCGAAATCGACGCCGCTCTTCTGCAGTTGCCGCGCGAGTTTTTGCGCCCGCTGATACTGTTCGCTTTCGATTCCGAGTGCCTGCGCCGCGTTCGTGGCCCCCCATTCCTGCCATTTGTCTCCGAGGCTGCCTCCGTTTTCGGTGCCACGAAAAACGAGTGTATTCTTGCCGGTCGCCTCATTCGTATAGAGCGCCGCGCGGTACATCGAGTCTGGTGGGGCGAAGAGATCGCGGATATCATCATCGGATACGCTTTCGGGCAGCTTCATTAGATCGCGCATCTTCTCCAGATCGTCGCTCGTGCGCAAAAAGCCTTCCGGGGCGGGTGTAAGATGTTGCATTCCGGGTTGATAACGCTGGTAAATATCATCGGACAGCGCAGCCTTTTCCAACGCATTTTCCTTCGATCCGAAAGGTGCGGAGACCGGAACTGGCGTAGGTGGTGCTACCATTGCCTTTACCGAAGCTGCCTCCTTCGCCTGCCTGTCGCACATCGCGCAAAATGGCGCACCCGTCTGCGCGGCGGAGAGGAGGGCGGCGGAGACGGGGTGGGAGTCGAGTTCCTGCGGCGTGGGCTGGTGCGAGCGGGAGCCGGGTCTGGCGACCGCGCCCGGCTCGGCGGTCTTGGCCTTGTCGGGCGGCTCGGGGGGGGAGGGCTTGGTGCCGGGGCCGCTCAGCGCCGCGCCGCCGCTGTTGATCATCACCATCGGGCCGGAGATGAACACGCCCCCCGCGTTGAGCGTGATGAAAGAGCCGCCCGCCTTGATGGTCAGGCCGGTTCCCGCCTCGATCACGGTGGTCATCCCGGCCTTCACATGGGCGTTCATCCCGGCATTGAGCACGTAGTCCATGCCCGCCTGCTCCATCACGTTCATCCCGGCCTTGCGATGGATGTCCTGCCCGGCTTCGAAAAAGCTGTGGTGACCGATCTTCTCGTGGCGCTCCTCGCCGATCTCGCGAAATTCCTTCTTGCCGATCTCGGTATGGACCTCCATGCCGACAGCCTCGCGGCGCAGGTTCTTCGTGCGCAGGTCGAGGTCCTTCTGGGCGTGGACGAAGACGTTCTCGGAACCTTTCTTGTCATCGAAGCGCAATTCGTTGAAGCCGCCGCCGCCCTTGGAACTGTTGGTCTTGAAGGTCGTGACGGTACGGTGCGCCTTGGGATCGTAGGGGGGGGTCGTGCGGGCGTTGTAGACGCGCCCGGTGATGATGGGCCGGTCAGGATCGCCATCGATGAACTCGACGATCACCTCCTGCCCCGCCCGGGGGATCGACATCGCGCCCCAGCCGGTTCCCGCCCAACCCTGCGAAACCCGGACCCAGCACGACGATTTGCCCGCCCGCTCCCAATGGAACGAGACCTTCACGCGGCCATGGGCATCCGGCTCGATCTCCTCGCCCTTGGTGTCGTTGACGACCACGGCGGTCTGAGGCCCTCCAATGAGCGGTTTCGGGGTCCGCAGGGCAGGGCGATAGGGCTGGTGCGCACCGACGGCCGTGAAAGTGCAGGCATAGGTATCACCCCCGTCGCCGCTGCTGGATTCGTAGTCGTCGGCAGTGATGTCGTGAGTGACCGAGGTGACGAAATGCTTGCGGTTGAAGCGCGCGACGGGGTGGTCCTCGAAATCGAAGACGCACCCGCTGCGCAGACCCCGCGTGTTCCCTTCGCCCGAGATGACTTCGAAATCGGCCTGCTGGCGCTCGGCTCCGTGGCGGGCGTAGCGGTCGCCATCGCCTCGTTCGCGATAGGTGCCGGGATAGCGATAGACCTCCAGCGCGCCCACGGCGTGGCTGCGGGCATGGTCGCCGGTCGCGGACAGGTTTTCGCGCGGGGTCTTGAAGTTGTAGTCCGTCGTCGCGTAGCGGGTGGAGCGGACACTGTGGACCGGTCGCCAGGAGAAGATGCCCTCGCGCCCGCGCCGTGCAGCCTCGTCCGGCGCGAACAGCCTGATGGCGTCGTAGCCCGGCTCCGGTTTCATGGACGCGACGGAATCGGCGAGGACGAGGCGATGGCGTCCGTTCTCGTGCTCGAAGAAATAGTAGACGCCCTCGCGTTCCAGCAAGCGACTGACGAAATCGAAATCGCTTTCGCGATACTGGACGGTGTATTCGTAGACGGGCGATGTTTCGGTCGTGCGGTCGTCGTAATCGGTGAATCCGTGTTCGTCGAAAAGGGTGCGCACGATATCGAGCGCGCCCTGCTCGTGGAAGATGCGGCAGTTCTCGGTCTGGGTCAGGAACCAGAGCCAGGGCGACACGACCGCGCGGTAGGTAAAACGCCGCCCCCGCGATCCTGTGAACCCGAAGCGCGAGACGAAGCCGCTGAAGTAGCGCGTCGAGTCGGCACGCTCCAGCCTCACCGTCAGGTTGTGCCCGAGAAGATCGGAGAAATCGATATCGTCGCTTTCGGAGAGAAGTTCGACGTCCATTTCGAAAGGCGCGCTGACGGCTTCCACCATTCGCATGGATGAGAAGGCGAACAGATCCTCGTGAAGCGCGGTCTTGACCGCGACCTGGCGGTAGGACTGATCCAGCACTTCCACACCTCCACAACGCACCACGTACCCTTGACTATGAAGATTTTAAACGTCGATCGCAATCTTCTTCAATCATTTTAATTGCGAGGGTCGCCCCGTTCGGGCAATCGCGTGACTCGCGAGCGTGGACGCCCTTGCGAGCGGCATCTGTCGCTCTTAAACGCATTTGACGTTGCGCCGAGGCGTTTGCCGTTGCAAGTATGCCAACAGCACAGGACGGTCGGGAGCGCGCGAAATGGAGCATGAGGGGCAAGCGAGCGTGCTGCAACCCGCCGACACGCTGAACAACACCTATCGCATCGCCAAACGCATCGGGCGTGGCGGTGCGGGGGAGGTCTACCGCGCCGAGCACATCCATCTCGAACGCCCGGTCGCGATCAAGGTTCTCAAGGCGCGCTACTCGCAGGACCCGCAATTCGTCGACATGATGAAGCGCGAGCTGATGCACGATGTCGCGCATCCTGCGGTAGTGCGTTACATCGATCTGCAGTTCACCGAAGAATTCGGCGGGCTGCACTTCATCGTGATGGATTACGTGCCCGGCCCCTCGCTGGAGGACCTGATGGGGCGGGGTCCGGTCGACGCTGCGACGCTGCTCTCGGTGGCCGATACGGTGCTGGACGGCCTCGCGGCCTGCCACGGGCGCAACATCTATCACCGGGACATTTCGCCCGACAACATCATCCTGCGCGATGGCGACCCGCAGGGCGCGACGTTGATCGATTTCGGCATCGCGCAGGAAACCGGGTCGGACGCGCGCACGGTCTTCGCACGCGGTTTTACCGGCAAGTACGAATACGCCGCGCCGGAACAGATCGACGAGGAACCCGTCGATGCGCGCTCCGATTTCTACAGCCTCGGGGCGACCTTGCTGGCGGCGGCGCGCGGGGTGCCTCCCACGGTGCCGTCGAGTAGAGGACAGGTCGCGCGGATGAAGGCCGAACCGCTCGACGTCTCGGGGTTGCCGCCGGTGCTGCGGGGGTTTCTGGAGCGGGTGAGTCATCCCGACCGGGCGCAGAGACCGGGGGATTCGGACGAGGCCCGCGCGCTGCTGGCGTCCTTGACGGCGTCACCGGAGTCAGCTTCCGAACCATCGCCCTCCGGCACGGAATCCCCGGAAACAGATTCGTTCGCCCTTGCCGAATCCGACCCCGCTCCTGCCTCCGAAATCGCGTCCCGGGGCGGGCGGCCCGTACCGGTGGCCGACGAGGAGAACATCGATAACCTGCTGTTCGGTCCCGACGAGACACCCCGGCGCGAGGCACAAGACGCTGCCCCCGCCGCTCCCCCGCCTCGCCGCAAGCGGGGCTTGGCCCTTGCCGCGCTCGGCCTGCTTACCGCCGCCGCCATCGCCGTGTTCGCCTTCACCGACCTGATGGACCCGCCCCCGCCCGTCGCTTCGCCCTATACCCTGCAAATGACGCGGGGGGCGGATGGCGGGGCATCGCTGGCCGGGGTCGCGCCCGACGAGGAGACCGCGACCACGCTGGCCGATGCTCTGAAATCCCGCCTCGGAGATGGCGCGCAGGGGGCGCTCGATCCCGCTTCCGGCGCGCCGAACGAGGACTGGACCGCGATGGCCACGGCGCTGGCCGACGCCCTCGCCCGGCTTGGCGAAGGGCGCGCCGGGCTGTCCGATTCGGGCGCAACGCTCGAAGGGATCGCGCCGACCCCCGAAGACCGCGATTCGGCGCTAGACACCGCGCGGCGGGCGGCGGCGAACTTCGGCTACACCCTGCGCGACGACGGCGTGACCCTCGCGCCCCAGCCCGTGCCCCGCGCGGTGGTGGAGGCGGCCTTGTCGCGGCAGGCCGATTGCGGTCCCCTGTCGCCATCCGGGGAGCCGGGGGCGGATTATCCGCCCGGATCGCGGGTCGGGGTTTCGGGCTACATGGCGGTCGACCCCTCGCGCGAGACGCTCGACCGGGCCTTGCGCGAACTGGGCGAGGGGTTTTCGGGCGACCTGTCGGGGATCGAGATCCTCAACCCCGCGATCTGCCGCCTTCGTGCCCTGCTGGGGCCGACCGGGGATGGACAGATCGCGCTGCGCTATCGTTCCGACATGACGGGGCGGGTGGTCGAGGACGACCTGTTCGATCCCGCCGATGCCCCGATCATTGATGTCGTCGTTCCGGCAGATAAGGAGGGATACCTTTACGCCTTCGCCGCCGATAACGAGCATAACGCTTTTCACCTGATCCCCGCGCAGGACCGCGAGACGAATACGCTCGGGGACCTGGGCAGCATCGAGGACGGGCAACGGATCATCCCCATCGCCTATTCCGCCGCCGAGGGCAGCTACGAAAAACCGTCTCTGGAGTTCGAAGAGCCCTACGGGGCGATGATCGTCTACGCGTTGATCGTGGATGCGCCGCTGTTCCCGCATCTGCGCGCGGAACTGGAGGATGCGCGCGATCTGTCGCCGGACCTTGCGGCGGCCATGGCCACGCAGGACGACGTGGCGGTGGCCAGCCGCTTCCTGCGCGTGCGCAGGCCCTAGGGGATGTCGTGGGTAAACTGTCCGGCCATCGAAAAGCGGATCAATCCGCCCCAGACACAGGTGAGGCACGAGATATCGTCGAGTGCGGGGGCCATCTTGTCGAGCACGGTCGGCGCGCCGGCCACCCACGGCGCGGGTGTGTTCGGCACGCAGGGCATGGGCGTCAGCACCCCCATCGCCGCGCTGGTAGCGGAGGCCACGGTCGGGTTCGCTATGCTCATGCACAATCCGAAGGGCGGGATATTGGCGATCGGCTTGTGGTCGAGGATGTTTCCAGCGTCCCGCATGCTCGACATGATGGTCTTGGGCGTGGCGATGAAAGTGGAGGGCGCGGCCCCGAAGGTGCACGTCATTATTGCGCCGGTCACGACCTGTTTGGGCATGATATCCTCCTTTTGGCGAGGAATGTATCTTGGCGCAAAATCGCGGGAGGCGATAGTGCATAGTTTCGAGCCGGTGGCGGGGGAGCGGTAAAGGTGCGGATCTGTTTGCGGTTGTCCGACGGCGCACAGGGCGATTCCATGAAGGTCGCCACGCTGACCGATGCCGATTTCTGGATCGGGCGGGCGAAGGAATGCGACTGGTGCATCGTCGACGACCGCTGCGCCCTCTCGCGGCGGCACTGCACCCTGTCGCTCCGCGACGGCGAGGTCATCCTCACCGATCACAGCAGCCACGGTACGGCGGTCGGCTCGATGCATTCGCGCCTCGTCCGCGAGCAGCCGACCCCGATCCGAGGGCATACGGTGATCTACCTCGCCAATTCGGTGCGGATCGACGTGACCGTGGGAAGCGACACCGCACCGGTAGACGACGAAGACAAGGATTTCTGGCGCATCGATCTGGCGGAGGGCGCGCCGCGCAGCCGCACCGAGCCGGGCTTCGACGCGGCAGCGACGGCGGGGGTGGAGGGCGTCGATCCCGACGATCCGCTGGGACTGAAGGATTTCGACGCCGCCATCGGGGCGGGGCCGATGCCCCCGCCCCGCGATCCCCGGGGCCGCCCTTCGGCGGAACCCGCCGCCGAGCCGCCCGACGATGATGTGGAAGACCCGTTCGGCCACGACCCTTTTTCCGTCGTCCCGCCCGAGAAGCCGATTTCCCCCGCCCGCCCCGGTCCGGGGCCGGAGCCGGGGCCGGACCCGCGACAAGGCAAGCCCGATCCGCAGGGGCGCGCTTCCGCGACCTCTTCTTCCTCTCCTCCCCCCTCGACCGGCGAGGAAGAAGAGGGAGACGCGAGCGAAAGCCGGAGCGGTAACGCGGATGGCGAGACGATCGACGCCCTGCTGCGCGCGGCGGGGGTGGACCCGGAGCCGCTCACCCCCGCCCGCCGCCGGGAGATGGCGCTGGAAATAGGGCGCTGCTTCGGGTCCGGCGTCGAGGCGATGCACGACCTGCTGGCATTGCGCAATCAGGTGAAATCCGCACTCGGGCTGGGCGGCACCCGGTACGAGACGAGCGCCAATCCCCTCAAGATCGCGGAGACCGGCGCGGAGGCGGGGCGGATGATGCTCATCCCCGATTCCGGCGGCTCGCTGGGGGCACGCGCGGCGATGGACGAGGCGCATCTCGATCTGCGCCGACACCAGCTTGCGCTGGTCGGGGGGGTGCGCGGCGGGGTCAAGGCCGCGCTCGACGCCTTCGACCCGGAGAAATTGCAGGCAAAGGCTCCGCCGCAGGCCCTCGACACCGTGCTGCCGTTTCGGCGCGATGCCGCATTGTGGAACCATTTCGTGAGCAATTACCAGAGCTTCGCCGAAGAGGCGAACGACGACGTGCGGCGTGTGCTACGCGCGGAACTCGACAAATTATACACCGCACAGGACAAATGGGGAGGATGAGCATGGATATCGAGCGACGGGTGATGTGGCTTGAGGGTGCCTTCCTGCGGCCCCAGCATTTCCAGCAGCAGGACAGGCGCTTTGCCTCGGCCCTCGCCGAGCGCGCACGCATGGCGCAGCCCTTCTTCTGGGGGTTTTCGTCGCTGGAGATCGACGAGGGCGCGTTACGGCGCGGGGCGGTCGCGTTGCGCCGCTGCACCGGGGTCTTCAAGGATGGCGAGCCGTTCGCGTGGCCGGGCGAGATCGCGGCGGCCCCGGTCGTGGAACCGGCGCGCACATGCATCGGGGAGACGGTCTATCTGGTTGCGCCGCGCCTTGCTGCCGGTGCGACCATGGGCGCGCCGAAGGGGCCGAACGGGGCCGCCACCGGCGCGCGCTACGTGATCGAGGGCACGCAGACCGCCGACGCCCTCGCGCCGGGCGGCGAGGCGGAGATGATCGAGACCGGCCTGAGCGATGCGCGGCTCGTGGTGGGGGAGGAGGCCGTGGGCGACCGGTTGGCCCTGCCGGTGGCGCGGGTGCGCGAGGTGACGACCGACAACGTGGTGCTGCTCGACCCCGACTTCATCCCCGCCATCACCAATGCGATGGCGGCCCCCGCGCTGGAAACGATCATCCGCGAAATCGCGAGCCTGCTCGCGGCCCGGGCCGACACGCTTTCGGGCGACGACACGCGCATCGGCGCGGCCAGCAACGCGGCGCTGGTGGAACTGATGCTGCTGCGCATCGTCAACGGCAAGGGCGCGCTCTTCGCCGAGTTGCGCGACGCGCAGGCGCATCACCCGGAAACGCTGTTCCGCGAATGCGTCGCGCTTGCGGGGGAACTGTACTCGTTCCGCACCTCCGGCTCGCGTCGCGCTCCGGTCTTTCCGCCCTACGACCACGACGATCCGATGGCCTGCTTCGGACCGGTCGTCGCGGCGATCCGCTCGGTGCTGGCCGAGGTGGTGGAGGTCGACGCCTACCCGATCAAGCTCAAATGGTCCGAGCGCGGGGGCTATTTCGGCCCGATCAGTCCGCCGGACCTGTTGCCGGACGGCCAGTTCGTCGTCGTGGCCCGCGCCTCGACCGACGATCAGACCTTCCGCTCCACCTTTCCCGGCCAGACCACCATCGCCTCGTCGAACGAGGTCATGGGCTACGTCAACGCCGCGTCGCGCGGGGCGCGGCTCACCCCGCTGAACATGCCGCCCCCCCAGTTGCGCCCCATGGCGGGATGGACCTATTTCGAGATCACCCACGACGCGGAACCGTGGAAGGACATCGCCAGTTCGCGCTCGATCGCGATCTACGTGGCCGATGAATTTCCGAACCTGCAACTTGAGTTGTGGGCGATCAGGAACACCCGATGAGCGAGGATGGTGCCCCTCGCACGGTCTTCGCGGCCAATCCCGGCGGTCGGCTGGGCGGCACGCCCCCTCCGGGGTCTTCGCGGACGCGGAGGGATGGCGAAGGTGGAGGCACCGGTTCTGGCGCGGAGCGGCGCTTCGGCGTCAACCCGCTGGTGGACGCCGCCGGTCGCCTGCTCGAACTGGCGATCTACCTGCGCACCCAGCGGCGGACCATGGATATCGGCCCCCTGCGATCCCGCGCGCATGTCGAGATCGAGGATTTCCGGCGACGCGCGTCGGCGGCGGGGGTGGAGCCGAAAACGGCCATGCGCGCGCAATACGCCATCTGCGCCACGCTCGACGACGTGATCCTGTCCTCGAAATGGGGGCAGGAGTCGGCATGGGCGCGCAATACGCTCGTCTCGACCCTGCACAAGGAGATGAGCGGCGGCGACCGGTTCTTCGAGTTGCTGGAAGGCGTGCAGCGCGATCCGGTGCTCAACAAGAACCTGCTCGAACTGATGTATATCTGCCTGTCGCTGGGTTTCGAGGGTCGCTTTCGCCGCGACCGGGCGGCGATGGGGGCCATCGAGGCCCACAGGAGCCGGTTGTATCAGGATATCGATGGCCTGCGCGGCGGGCTGACGGAGGCGCTGTCGGTGCGGTGGAAAGGGGTTGAGACGGCGCGCAAGCCCGTGCGCGATCTCTTTTCTCCGTGGATCGTCGGGGCGCTGGCTCTGGCTCTGGTCGTCGGGATGACGCTGTTCGCGCGGGGGGGGATCGACGCGGCGGTGGCCCGGCCCATGGCCCGCTCGCTCGACGCCCCGCCGAGGGAACTGGCCCGGATCGACCGCCCCGCTCTCATCACCCGTCCCGCGCCCCTGCCCGCCCCGCCGGAGCCACCCGTGATCGACCGGCTGACGGTACTGTTCGACGATCTGATCGCGGCGGGGGCGATCGATGTGCCGGTGGTCGAGGGGTCGTGGATGCGCATCCGGGTCAATTCGCGCACCGCCGACGGCCGGGTCATGTTCGCTTCGGGCAGTGCCGTCATCGAGCCGGACCACCAGGCGATCCTGCAACGCATCGCGGAGGAGATCGTGGCCGAGACCGGGGCGAGCCGCATCGACATACAAGGGTATTCCGACCGCCACCCGATGCGCGGCAGCGGGCGCTACCGCGACAACCGCCATCTTTCCAAGGAGCGCGCGCTCGGCGCGGCGAGGATCATGCATCCGGTCGTTTCCCCCGATGGCTATACGCTGACCGTGCAGGGCTTCGGCGAAGACCCCCGCAACCTGATCGACGCGGCCCGGACGCCGGACGCGGACGCCCGCAACCGGCGGATCGAGATCCTGCTGCCCGTGCAGGCACCGGAGGGGACGCAGCCATGAGACGTCTTTCGCGGATACTGACCCTGCCGCCCGTGATCGGGCTGATCGCGCTGCTGGTGGTGACCGGAGCAATCGCGTTGCTCGCGCTGTTCATCCTGCCCGAAAGCGCGGTGTGGTGGGCGTGGGCGGTCGTTTCGGCGCTGGCCACGCTCTGGGCGGTGCTGTCGCTGTCGTGGTACTGGTGGCGACGCCGCCGCAACGCGCGCATGATCGCCGCCATCGCCCCCGACCCCACGGGCGAGGTGATCGCCGCCGAAGACGGGGCGCTGGAGGCCAAGTTCGCCGAAGGGCTGAAGGATCTGGCCAAGCTGCGCTTCCGGGGGCGGGGCGGCGGGTCGCGCTATCTCTACGAATTGCCGTGGTACGTCTTCATCGGCCCGCCGGGCGCGGGCAAGACCGAGGCCCTGAGCACGCTCAAGAGCGACGGGCTGGATTTCGCGCTCAACAGCGAAGGCGGCCTCGACCACGAGGGCGGCGGCGGCACGCGCAACTGCAACTGGATCTTCACCAACGACGCGGTGTTCATCGACACGGCGGGCCGCTACGCCACGCGCAGTTCCGACGAGGCGGTGGATGCCGCCGCATGGAAGAAATTCCTCGGCCTGCTCGCCCGCCATCGCCCGCGCGAGCCGATCAACGGCGTGATCGTCGCGATCAGCCTCGTCGACCTGGCCACTGCCGACCCCGCCGCGACGCTGGCACAGGCCAAGGCCATCCGCGCGCGCATCGTCGAGATCAGCGACAGCATGAAGGCGCAGGTGCCGGTCTACGTGCTGATCACCCATGCCGACCGGCTGGCGGGGTTCAACGAATTCTTCCAGCACCTGCGCACCGCCGACCGCAAACAGGTCTGGGGAACGACCTTTCCGCTCGACGACGGCATGGCGGCGGACGATGCCCTGTCCGCACATCTCGCCTCGATTGACACGGAATACGACGCATTGGTCGATCGCCTCGCCGAGATCCAGTTCCGGGCGCTTCAGGACGAGCACGACCTCGGCGCGCGGGCGTTGATCTTCGGGTTCTCCGCCCAGTTCGCCTCCATGAAATCGGCGGTGCGGGATTTTCTCGACCAGGCCTTCGCGCCGGGGCTGGATACGACCCCCGCGCTGCTGCGCGGCTTTTACTTCACCTCCGCGACACAGGTGGGGCAACCTGTGGACCGCCTGATCGAGTCGCTATCCAGGGATTTCGGCATCGAGCGACAGCCTATCGACACCGGGTCGCAGGGCGCGGGGCGGGCCTATTTTCTCTCCGACCTGATGACCGGCGTGGTCTTCTCCGAATCGGGGCTGGCCTCGCGCCACCGGCGCAAGGGGATCTCCATCGGGCGGGCCGGGGCGCTGGCGGCCTGCGTGGCGCTGCCCATCGTCGCCGCAGGCACGCTCTGGACCATGCACGGTCACAACGACCGGGAGGCGCAGGCCCTCGACGAGGCGCTCGGCACGTACGAGCGGAGTCTCGCCGGGGTCGAGACGCAGTCGATCGCGACCCCCGGTCTGCGCGAGATCGTGCCTCCCCTCGATATCCTGCGCGCGGAAGCCCGGCGGATGGACGGGGTCGAGCCGCCCGTCGCCTTCGGGATCGGGCTGGACCGCACGACGGATCTGCAGGAGCGGGCGCAGGGAACCTACGATGCCGCACTCGAACGCCTGCTCAGGCCACGCCTGATCCGCCTGTTCGAGGACGAGTTGCGTGCGGCGCTCAAGGCAGAAAAGGACCTCTACCCCACGCTCAAGGCCTATCTCCAGATCATCGGCGCGAAAGGCTCGCGCATCGGCACCGGCGTCGACCGGGAGGCGCTGCGCCTGCGCATCGAGGCGGCCCTGATCGACCAGCCCTTCTCCACGGCGGAGCGCCGGGCGATGCTGGGCGAAGGTATCGGCGACGGGCATGTCGGCGCGCTGCTCGCCGCCGGAGCGCTGGGACCATGGCGGGGCGAGGATGCACCCGCCGACCTGGAGCCGGGCCGGGCCGATCTCGACATTTCCCTCGTGCGCGCCGCCCGCGCCAGAATCGACACCCGACCGGAGGACAAGGCGCTCGACCGCCTGCTGGCCAGCGCCGCGTCGCGCGACGACTTGCGGGACTGGTCGCTGGAGGATGCGGGCGTTCCCTATCTCGACGATGCCTTCGTCGGCCCCGATGGCGGACCGGCGCGGGACACGGTGCCCGCCCTCTACACACGGGCCGGGTTCTGGCGTCATTACGACGTCTATTCGGAAGACGCGGTCGAGAACGCGCTGGCCGAGGACTGGGTGCGGGTGGGCGAGGCCGGTAGCGGCAAGCCCGACCCCGATACGATCCTCGCCCGGCTCGATGCGCTATATTATGCCGAATACATCGCGCGATGGCGCGGCGTGCTGGAAAACCTGCGCATCAAGCCGTTCGAGGGCACCGACGAAGCCCGCGCCGTGCTGGAGGCCCTGTCCGCCCCGACCTTGTCGCCCTTGAGCAAGGTCGTCACCGCCATCGCCACCGAAACGGCGCTCGACGCACCCGTCGGCTCTCCCCTCGCCAAATCGATGGGCGGGGCCGTGCGTGAGGAGGGAATGCGCGAGGTCGCCGTCTGGCTCGCACGCGAAGGGCTGGGCGGGCGCATCGCCACGAAGATGCTCCGCTCGGGGGCCCCCGGCGGCACGCCGGTCGCGGCTCCCGGAGAAGCGGTCACGAACGCCTTTCGCGATCTGCGCGCCTATGTGGAGCAGAACCGGATGGATGCCCTGCTCGACGACCTGAAGGGCTTCAAGGACGCCGTCGCCTCGCCCCGGGCGCAGGCCGCGCCCCTGCGCTCGCTGCCGGAGGCGCAGCAGGTCGCCCTCGTCGGCGCGGGCGCGCCCGGTCCGGTCGACACGCTGATCGAGACGATGCTGAACGGAGCCGACGCTTCCAGCTCCATGCGCACCCGTGCGCGGCTCAACGAGATCTGGCGCTACGAAGTCTATCCCGTCTGCGTGCGCAAGCTGGAGGGGCGCTATCCCTTCGGCACGTCCGGCGAGGTGCGCCTCGGCGATCTCGCGGAGGTTTTGGGGCCACGGGGAGCGATCACCCGGTTCTTCGACGAGCATCTGCGCGCCTATGTCGATACCGGTAACTGGTCGTTCCGCCCCGACGGACTGGCGCTCGGCCTGTCGCCGGAGCGTTTGTCGTTCTTCCGCGATGCAGAGCGTTTGCGCAGCGCGTTCTTCGAAGGGGCCGACGGGCGGCCCTCGCTCGAAGTGCGGATCCGCTTGCGCGTGGGCGAGGGAGAGAACACGACGGCCCGCTTCGCGCTCGGTGGTGCGGAGCAGGTGTTCACCGCCGCCGATTCGGGCGTGCGGGGGGTCACGTGGCCGGGCGACGACCCGGCGGCGGGCGTCGTCATCACGGTCGAGCGCCAGCCCCGGTCCCTGCCACGGGACGAGGGGGCGATGGCGCTGGAGGCGACCGAAGCTCCGCCATCCGCTCCCGTTTCGGCGACCATGCGTCAGGCGGGCACCTGGGGTCTGCTGCGCATCGCCGAGCAGATCGGCATCCGGCCGGTCGATGGCGGGGCCACCCGGTCGGGCGCGGCCCGGATCGGCGGTCAGCGGGTCGTGGTCGAGATGCGGTTCGGCTCCGACGAGAACATGCTGAGCCTGCGTAGCCTGATGCGGGATTTCACGTGTCCGAAAACGCTGTGACCGGAGTGTATTCCTCCTGCGGCTATGCCGGGAAGATGCCGGGGCATGACGATTTCGTCGAAGGAGGCGGCGCGGTCGAGGCGCGGCGTGCGCTGATGGACTGGGCCACCCGGGGCCTGCGCCTCGGGCGCAACGGCAATACGGGCGAGTTTCTCGACCGCTTCCTGACCATGCCGATCTGGCGGTTTGCGCTCGCACCGGGCGAGGCTGGCCCCGCTCCCCGTGCCGGGCTGATCTGCCCCAGCACGGCTCGCGTCGGGCGGCCCTTCCCGCTGATGATCGTGGCTCCGGTGGGGGCGCTGGACCCTGCCCGGGCGGCCCGCGCGCTCTCCGGATGGTTTTCGGAGATGGAGCGCGCGCTGCTCGCGGCGCTCGACCCCGATGCGCGGATGGCCGACCTGTCCGGTTCGTTGTGTAGCCCGCCCGACATGCCGCCGGGCGCGGCGGCGGTATCGGGTGTCCGCTCCACCCCGCCTGCCCTGCGCCCGCTCGCCCTCGACCCGGACGGCGCACCCAGGGAGGATGCTGCATCCGGCACGATCTGGACGACGCTGGGTGCAGTGGGAGCGCAGCCTTGCGGATTCGCCGCATCGGGAGGCTTGCGCGCCGATGTCTTCGTTGCGCTGACCGAGCATGCCGCCACGCCGGAGAACCCGCGATGAACCATCCCACGACCTTCGGGACCGATATCCGCCGCACCCTGCTCACGATCCGCTCCGCCGCCGCGAGCGACACGGGCCGGGTGCGCACCCTCAACGAGGACGCCTACCTGTGCAACGACCGGCTGGCGCTGTGGGCCGTCGCCGACGGCATGGGCGGCCACGATGCGGGTGATCTCGCCAGCGCGACGGTGGTGGACCATCTCTCCACCGTCCGCCCCTGGACCGACGGGCGCTCGCTCATGCTCGATATCGTCGACCGGTTGCAGGATGCGAACGCGACCCTGCACGCCCACGCGCGGGGTGCCACGATCGGGGCGACCGTGGTGTGCCTCGCGTTGCTCGGCGACCGGGGTCTGCTGGTATGGGCAGGCGACAGCCGGGCCTACCGCTTGCGACAGGGCGCACTGGAGCAGTTGAGCCGCGATCACACGGTGACGCAGGACCTGGTCGCGTCCGGAGTGCTCGATCCTGCAAAGGCGCGGACCCATCCGCAATCCCATGTCCTGAGCCGGGCGGTCGGGCCGAATGAAACCCTGACACTGGATTTCGAGACCATGCGCGTGCGGCGCGGCGACGTGTTCCTCCTGTGCTCGGACGGACTGACCTGCCACGTCGAGGACGACGAGATTGCCGAGGTCATGCGCGGGTCCGGTCACCCCCGCGAGATACGCGATACACTGATCGAGATGACGCTGGCGCGGGGTGGCGAGGATAACGTGACGGTCGTCGTTCTGACCTGCGGCGATTGAGCGTTTCGCCTTGCGAAGTGACCGAATACGGAACACCTAAAAGCAATAAAAAAATCTTGCAAAGCCGATTTAATTTAGGATGATCTCTCCCAGATCAAGTCTTCGTCCACATCGTTGCATTTTTAATACGATTTTTCATCGTTTGAATCTCGGGTATTGCCAGCATGGCGTGTGCGGTCATACAGCCTACGGGTCTTTCGAGGGACCGAAAGCAAATCTGGAGTTTGGTATGACATATCGTGCTGTTTCGATACT
Organism: Endocladia muricata; assembly: GCA_032356245.1. Taxonomy (NCBI): domain Eukaryota; phylum Rhodophyta; class Florideophyceae; order Gigartinales; family Endocladiaceae; genus Endocladia; species Endocladia muricata. The sequence continues at coordinate 28,431 of JAUKWC010079604.1, forward strand.
GGCGATCGCCTTTGCCTTCACCGTTCCATCGGCTTCCCCGGCCTTCGCGCAGCAATCGGCCTCCGAGGACCAGATGCTGCAAAAATTCATGGGCCAGACCCGGGGCCTGAAACTGCGCAATCGCCCGCCGGCCCGCGACGGCGTAGAGACCGGCGCACCGGAAAGGGTCTCGGTCACGCCGGTCCAGCCATTCGTGCAACCCGCGACTCCGTCCATGGCACCTGCCGCCGTGCCGAGCGCCCCGGCGGCGACGTCGATCGTCGTCTTCGAGCCTGCCCCCGAGGCGGCCCCGAGTCTCGCGACGGTGTATGCGCCCGCCGATGGGCTCGACGCAGCGGTGGAGACGGTCCCGGCGGCTACCCCCGTCATGGCCTACCAGCCCGAACCGCTGCCAAGCACGGACGCGCCCGCGATCTTCGTGCCATCCGAAATAGAGGCCGCACCCTCCGCTCCGACGACTGCCATCGCCACCATCGTACCGGAATCCCTGCCGGAAAGCTTTCCCGCAACGGTCGAAACCGTCGTGATCGACACACCTTCGATGGCGGACGCTACTCCCGTGGCCTTTGAGCCGGCGATGATGGTCCCGGTGGAGAGCGTTCCCCAGCAGATGATCGCCGCACCTCCCGCCACCATCGTGCCGGAAGCCGTGCCGGAAAGCTTTCCCGCAACGGTCGAAACCGTCGCAATCGAATCGCCTTCGACGTCGGGCCCGGCTTTCGTGGTCTTCGAACCGACGATAATGGCCCCGGTGGAGAACGCTCCCCAGCGGACGGTCGTCGCACCTCCCGTCGAGGTCGCGCCGGTCCCCGCACCCAACGATAATGAGTACGTGCGTCAGAGTGACGAGAACATCGTGCAGGTCCGCGTCTTCTTCGAGCACAACTCGACCTCCCTGAGCCGTGATACGGTCGCCGATCTCGAAAAGGTCTGCCGCGTGATGAAGCGGCTGCCCGCCGAGAGTCGCTTCCAGGTGATCGGCCATACCGACAAGTCCGGCGGCAAGGAATACAACCTCTACCTGTCGCGCAACCGCGCCCGCGAGGTCGTGCGGCATCTCGGCGAGGAATGTGATTTCCCGACCGACCGCCTGATCGCCATCGGCGTGGGAGAGCAGTATTCGGACCCCGACACCCCCGCCCGTTCCTCGGATGAGCGACGGGTCGAATTTCAATTCCTAGGTTAACCCAGAGGCCGTGCCAGCGGCACAACGGAGACAAAGATGATCAAGCCCCTGCCGATGTTCCGTGCCGCTGCGGCATCCACCGCCATCGCGACGTTTTTCACATTGACGCCGCAGGCTCATGCCGACCTTTTCTCGCTGGAAATCGTGACGAATGGCGTCTCGGCGATCCGTACTTTCTCTACAGCAGAGGACGCCGTCGATTCGATCAATGAAAACGGGTATTCCTCGATAAACGAGGCTTACACCGAATCGTCGGTTGCAACGGCAAATATCGGGTTCCGGGGCCTGCCCATTACCGTCGAGTATCCCACGACCGGCTCCGAGCTCATCTTCAGGATTCCCAGCATCGGCGAGGAACGTGTCTTCAATGGCGCGACCCGCGACGAGAGCGAGGACCAGCTGGAGGACTTTCTTGAGAACAATCAGGACGATCTCCTGACACGCGTCCTCAACGCCCTTGCGTCGCAAACTGCGACCGACCCGGTAGCGGGCAACCCGACCAGCCTGCAAAGCAGGTCGATCGCCGACAATTTCTCGATGGGTACGTCGGTGGGTACGGCGCCTTCGAACAGAGGGAGGAGCCGGTCCGGCTCGTCGGATGGGAACAGCTCGACCGACGAATCCGGTGAAGGCGGTGGTGCCGCGCCGGGTCTTGTGGGGCTGAACGCGAGGCTTGGACGATTCTCGGCCCAGGGTGTCGATGTAACGGTGATCGATTTGCCGCTCCGCTACGTCATGCCTCTCGAAGACCCGCGCTATGCTTTCATGCTGGATTTTCCGATCAGCTATGTCGATACGGACGGTGCCGAGGGTGGCTCGATCTCGCTCGGCGCGGGCTTCCGGGTTCCGGTCTACGACAACTGGACCTTGACCCCGGCGGCGCGAATCGGCGCGACCGGGTCGCTGGATCTCGGCGCGGTCGGTGTGATCGCCAGCGGCTCCCTGACATCCGATTTCAGGATATCGATGGGCGGCATCGATCTGTCGGTTGGCAATATGGCCGGCATCACGCAGACGGTCCCGGTCGACCTCGGATACGACGAACTGAACGACGCGGCG
>JAUKWC010079715.1:0-30641 GCA_032356245.1 Endocladia muricata
TTATCTGGCAATTGACGATCTGCAATATAGCGCCGAGACAGGACAACAGAGGCTTTGATTGCGTCATCTAAAATACGTACTTTATGATGCGCCTCGAGCATGGGCGAGATGGAGCGCATCATAGCAATCGCGGAAGGGTCGTCTGGTTCGTCAACTTTGACGACCTGAAAACGGCGCGTCAGAGCCGGATCAGACTCGATATACTTCTTATATTCAGACCAAGTTGTCGCTGCGACCGTGCGCAGCTCCCCTCGCGCAAGTGCAGGCTTCAAAAGATTGGCCGCGTCGCCTGTGCCTTGAGCTCCGCCTGCGCCTATGAGCGTATGGGCTTCATCGATAAACATCACGATAGACCGCGGACTGCGCTGCACCTCTTCGATGACAGACTTCAGACGCTTTTCAAACTCACCCTTCATTGATGCCCCAGCCGAGAGCGCGCCTATATCTAGCGCTAGTAACTGCGTACCTTTAAGCGCTACAGGTACGTCACCATCAGCCAAACGCCCAGCCAGACCCTCGACGACGGCCGTTTTACCTACCCCGGCTTCGCCAGTCAGGATCGGGTTATTCTGTCGCCGGCGCATCAAGATATCAATGAGCTGACGTATTTCATCATCTCGTCCCACAATCCGTTCTTTGGAAAGTGCCGCATCCGCTGTCATATCAGTACAGAACTTAGAGAGCGCACTGCCACCAGTTGTCGACGTGTCACCGCCTGTCATTGCCTGAGCTTGCCCCGCGTTGCTAGGCTGCGCATGGGAGGGGCTGCCCGACTGCGCGGCCTCAGAGGACTGCGCGACGGCGTCGACAAATAGGTCCGTCAGTTGGTCCACATTAAGACGCGATAGGGTTGGGCTCGCTGCTTTCAACACACCCAGCAGCGCCGGTTCCTTCAGCATTCCAATCAGTAAGTGGCCGCTCCGTACGGAGGTCTCAGAATAGAGCAGCGATCCAAAAACAAAAGCACGCTCGACAATTTGTTCGAGATGCGGCGAGAAATCCATGACCGCAGTTGCTCCTCTGGGCAATTTATCTAACGCAACATCCAGCTCGCTTTTTATCGAGCCGGGATCAATTTCAAACGCGTCCAATATCCTATGAATATCTGTGTCCGGTGCGCCGAGTATCTGATGAAGCCAATGTGTAATCTCGACATAGGGATTTTCTCGGAGCCGCGCATAGGCGTGAGCGCTCTGCAGGGCTTTGAAAGCCGTCTCATTAAGTCGCCCAAATAATACTGATCGTGCAATCTCAGCCACAAATATCCCCTAATATAACGCCCACAAATATCGCCCGAAATTCTGTGGCAAAGCGTGCACTACCCGCGTGTACCAGCAAATGATCGCTCATGCCAACGCCGAGATAGCAGGGTGGGCATTAAATTCGTAATCTACATCATTGATTACCAGATCCCGACGCGGTTCGGTTGGACTAATTTTATCGATCATCCAGCTATCAAAGCCCAAACGCGATCCGTCATTGCCCACGTTTTGGCCTAGTTTTACGCCCATGACAGCCTCGGGCTCTAAAACTAGCCGTACCTGCCAGCTCATAGATAAGCCGACTATTGCCGTTATTAGCTCTCCTAAGCCGTTAACATTACGCCCACCCGGCAGAAAAGCCTCAAAATTTTCTCGCGATAGCGGTCCGAGCTCGAGCTCAAAGCGTGTTGAGCGTGAAAACACCTCATTGCCAATTACCTTCCCTTCGCCCAAGCGGTAAGACCCTAAACTGACACGGTCAGCCTCATCCAAATCCAGCCATTGGGATACAAATTCTGTAATTTTGGCGGGAATTTGAAAACGATCCTCCAAAACCTTTTCTATTGATTCTGGCCGCGCGGCACCCGCACCGATGTGGCTCATGTAATATCGGCGGCCATGATCGTCACTGTTCTGGGTGTCTAGCCCAAAGATACCCCCAAGTGCGCCCACGAAGCGTCTGAAAACATCATCTTCGGGGTCAGAATCCAAAGCTACAATCGGTTTGCTGTCCGCCCAGGCCCGATACAGTAATGAGAAAAAGCGATGATGAAAAATATCAGCGAAAGCTTCGAGAGTCGTATCATCCTCTCGATGTCTTCGGTCGTGAATCCACTCTGTGAGATGGAGCGGCATCGCACCGTTGGACCCGAACAGTCCTGAAAAACTCATCCGAATAAGCGGCGCGACAGGATGCGGCGAGAGCGCATTGACGCTGGACGGCTGGAAAGACATGGAGGCGCGTTGGCCTAATCTCGCGACATCTTGTGATGGACTGTGCGAGCGTCCAAACCCAGGGCCATCATGCGTCGCATCCATACGCCGCATCAAATCAAAAGCGTCAAAGACCCAAGGGGTATCGGTAAGCTTCTTTAAGACTTGCAGCGCTTCAGGAACTTCGGCGGTTCCGCTTGAAGCTTTTGAAGGATCAGAGGAGATGGCGAACCCCCAATCTGACAGGCCAATGCGCGTCAACATCGCCGTCATCGGTAGATAATGTGGTTTGTGTAAAGCTATTTAACGTGGCGGCGCGCGCAAAGAACCTCTCCAAAACACTTGATAAGACAAACGCCCCGGTTCCGCGCAGATAATCGGTCTCAACATCGAGCGAAAGCTTCAGCCCGCGACCGTAAGCTACCGGGCCCTCGCCCGGTAAGCGGCGATTAACAATCGAGGCAGCAAGTCCCCGAAATGCTTTTACGGTCTGGCGATGCACATCATTATTGCGATCTATAAACAGTCCTAATAATTGAGAGAGCCACGCAGCGTTAGCCTGCGCATCGCCCGCAAAAGAGAGATGGTTGAGAGACAGAGCATTAATTAAATCCCATCCGGAGTCATCCTGGGACAACGGGCCGCGCGGCGGCGTCGGGCGCATGATTGCCTTTACACGCGTGACCGGCAGCAGAGATTGTGGCGTCATTTTGATACCGTTGCCGAGTTGGGCGGCAATTCCGCGGTTTGTACAGAGGGTCGTCACGATCAACTGTCCAAGTCCCAATGGGGTAGGACCGCCACTAGGACCAGACAGGTTTAGATGAACGTCAGAGCCAAGATAGGAGGTCCCGCTGCGCGCATCAGAAAATAAACGCGCAGATCGGCGCAAGTTGAAATAGCCTTGCACAGAGCGGATGTCTTCGGTGCCATGTGTCGGCGTAGGCTGAAAGAGTGGTTTAAACGGCAGCCGCTCGGTCTGTTTTTCGATTAGCCCTTCAACGCTTATGACATCATAGACCTCGAATGCGTGGGGCCGTGTGCGGTCAACGACAACCTTGTATTCAGCTTGCCCTTGATCGACAGGCACGCGATCTGCGCGGCGTTCGAAGAGATTGATAACAGGCACGCAGTGGAGTCTAAAGTTCTTAGGTAAGACCGCCTGAGTTAGCGTCTCGTTCACGTGGGACAGGCCTATGATGATATCGAAGGCACGGGCATTCTGACCCTGAAGCGCAGCATGCAAGCCGGCGAAAGACACGAAGTGAAATTTCTCGGGCAGAATAAAAGCTTCTTGGATCAACCTATGACCGGAGAATGTTTTGGCGGTGTGCGGCAGAAGGTTTTCATCCACGCCGAACCCATCATGGGACAAGGTGACCGGCGGCGCCATGTCGGGCACAAATTCGAGACCAACCGGATAAGCACGCGTACCGACACTATTCATAACCAGGGCGCGAAGAATTTGGCTCGGCTGAGACCCATCCCCTGTGATGTGAAACTGAAGTGGCTCTAACGCCATTATGTCCATTGGAGCTTCGCCTGCAACGCGGATACGAAGCCTGATCGCAGCTTTAGCGTCCGGCATGCCAGGCAAATATTTTTGCAAAAATGCCGGCTGATCGTGAAGTTCAGCTTCGTCTAATATTAAAGCTCTTAAAACCATATCGCTCGTAGATGTAAACTCGCAGGTCTGTCCCGATTTATTGGCTTTAGCTAAAAATGATGAACCACGTGGCACCGTAAAACCCTGAGAGATGACGTCGTCTCGGAAATCAGGTTCAAGCTCTAAAACCGTACAACTTGGCGTCGGCGCAACAAGATTGGGGTAGAGTAGAGCCAGCAAATTTTGTGTAAATTGTGGATATTGGGCTTTCATTTTCAGGCGCACGCGCGCCGTTAAAAATGCAAAACCTTCGAGCAGACGCTCCACATAGGGGTCGGGGACTTCGTCACGCCCAAGTGCCAATCGCGCGCCGATTTTGGGATGAGACGCTGCAAACTCCTGCCCCATTTCGCGCAAGAACCGAAGTTCATCTTCATAAATGTCAAGAAAAGTCTGATCCATGCAACTTCGCGCGCTACCCTAACTGTCCAACAAGGCAACATTGCCAGTTTGCATATCAATTTTTGCCTCCAGCAATACCATCTCACGAAATAAATTATGCCGCCAGTGGCCGGATATTCGCAATAAGGCTAAACCTTTATCATCGCCTTGCTCATGATCGATAACCTCGACTTGCAAAGAGCGGGGCTCTAGTCTCGGCTCAAACTGGCGCAAGGCGGTCATAATGGTACGGCGGATCTCTTCGCTATGGAGGTTTTGCTCTGACACACCAGAAAGGTCGCGGATACCATAGTTGATGACGGAAGATTTAGCTTCAGTGTGTGCCGACAATGATGTGATTTCGTCCAGTCGAATAGTCGACAACAGCCAAGCAATATCACGCCGCAAAATGCCCTGCATCATTGAGGCCGACATCTCGCGTTCTGCGGACGCCCGGTTTTGGTTGCCCGGATCATTATCCGTTAACCTGTCCAAAAGTGACGGCTGAACTATCTGCCTCATCGAAGAAGGGTGTTCGTTGCGGCATTGCCTGTATCGACGGCCTGCTGATAAGCTTTTGAAAAGGCCCGCCAGAACGGCCCCCCGGTTCTTTCAATCGTATCTTCAGTGACCTTGCTATGCTGCTCTGACAAACGAGACATAAGGGTCGGAAGACCCAACACACCCTTGTCTTGACCGATAGTTTTCGGATTAAGTTCTTCGAGCACACTTTTCACGCCCGCATCAATCCCTGAAAGCAAAGCAAGGTTATGGAGATTAAGCTCTTGCATCACTTCTTGCGCGGCGGCGCGCGGCTCTTGAAAGCCCATCGATTGCCCTTTGCCCAAGCGCAATGCAGCGTCCTGCGCATTCAGAGAGAATTTCAACGGATTATTCTCGCGAGGAGTCACCCCTGCCCCGCGCAATCGCAATTCATTTCTTATGTCCGCGCGCGCTTTCACAAGATCAATTGTACCGTCGAGAAGCGTTGCCATGACTTGTCCCAGTAACGCGCCTTGTGTCGGGGTGGCTGTTTCTTCCGGGAGACCGAGAACTTGTAAAAAAGCAGCCGCGAAGGAGTCCGCCTCTGCCGCATTGATCTGTAAGGGCGCAGCCATCGGCAGGCTTACATTAGCCTGCTCGGAAGCAGGCTGCTCTTTACTATCTATGGCCAGTTGTCCATTTGCCGCGATTGGTTCCAGCAGAGGGTCAGCCTCTGGCTCTGGTATCGTTTTGACGACTTCCTCTTGAACAGGCTCATACTCCTCTACCGCTTCCGGTGCGTTGACGTCTATTAGTTTGTCCGGATGTTCAGATTCGTCAGGCGTTAGAATATCTTGAGGCGACGAAGCTTCAACGGGCATATTTTCGATCGAATCAAAAGGATCAATACTATCCGCCAGATCCGGATCATCCAGTCCATTCCAATCCTCAGGAATAACATGGCCAACTTCTTTTTGTAGAATAGGCGACAACGCATCGCCAGCGCCCGAGGCATGCTCGTTGGGATCAGTTTGAGTGGAAATATCATCCGTTTCCATGATATCCGAAGGCAGCGGCCTTGGCGCACCTTCAAGGAACGCTTCGATGGGTGCCTCTTCATCGTCTAATAAACTTGATCCACTCGGGCTGGCTACGCTCAGAAGTTCCGCACCCTTTTTACGCGCATCCGCGCCTATAATCTCACCATTGTCATCAACAATTTGGGCCGAGATCAAAAAACGTCCAATCCGCAACACACTGCCTGTATCGAGCTTTGATTTATTGCCTTTGCCGATCAGGGCATCGTTGAGAAACGTGCCATTTGTCGAGGTATCTTCGACTTGGAAGACACCGCGCTTACAACTGACTTTGATGTGGCGTGAGGATACAAATCGATCAGGATCGTCCAACATCCAATCACAACTATCCGATCGACCGACAGTCCCGCCATTCACACCAAATTCGACTTGGCGAGTTCGGTGACCTTCAGGAAGTAGTTCGGGGTTGGATAAAGTTAAAATCAGATTCATATTAATCTGCCTCTCAAAGTATTATGTCTTTTAGCGCGCGTGTATGACAACAGCTGTGATATTGTCACGTCCACCTGCAATCAAGGCAGCGTCCAATAAAAGCGCAACTGCGCGTGCAGGATCTGTTTCACGTAGAATTAGACTTATGCGATCCTCCGGCACCTCGCGATGAAGCCCGTCGGAACACAAAAGATAAACGTCTCCGGGCAGAACACCAATCCGGACTTCGTCAATATCGATTCGGTCATGCGCGCCCACGGCCCGAGCCACGACATTGGATTCGCGAACGCTCTCAATCAACGCATCAGGCGCATTTCGCATCTGCATTTCAGATACCAAATCATGGTCCACGGTGAGTTGCGTCAATGTGTTTTTACGGAGGCGATAAGCGCGTGAGTCCCCGGCCCACAAAATTGCCATGCGATCTTTACGGGCTACAGCGCTCACGACGGTTGTTCCAATGACCACACCTTCGCCGCGTTCATGCGCCATGTGGCGTAATTCATCATTGGCTTGTGTGATCGCGCCTGCCACTAAGCTAGAGGCCGTATTCAATGTCGCAGCAGATGCAATACGGGCGTGTGAGGCCACGACTGCGCCGGACGCGACGTCGCCAGCCGCATGTCCGCCCATTCCATCAGCGACACACCAGAGTTGTCGGTCTGTCATGTCGAGAAAGTCGTCTTCGTTCATCTCGCGCAAGCGCCCGACATCTGTCCCGGAAGCCGACTTCCAAGTGATTTGTTGGGACCCGTTGTGGCCTTTAACCCATTTTGGAACACGCATGATCAACCCTCGCCCCACGTTGAATCGTTCATTACCATCTGGCAAAAAAGATTGGTGTCCAAACGCGGCACAATATATTCGCGCGCGACATGACCTTCCAAATCAAGAGCGCGAAAAATACCGCCCATCGGAGGGGCGACTAGGCCACTCGTGCGCTCAACAGCGGGTTCAACTTTCAATTTAAGCAGATTGTTTCGCCACGCATCCATATCTGCAAGATTAGGATCGAGTGCTTTTTGTGCGCCTGCCTGCATGTCATAGAGACCAGCGTTACTGAGACTTCGGCAGGGCTTAACCACGAGTAACGGGAAGTATCGACCGACACGGTCAACGCTTGGCATTAAGATTCCGCTCCAAGCATCTTCATTCCAAACACCTTTAGCACAGGCAAATTGCCATATTGGAGCCGAAAGATAAGCATTTTGCCAGTCTGATTTATGCTTTAAAGCCAACAGACCACTGCGGATCCAACTTTCACCGGCATCCACAAAGCTTGTCGGAACTCCAACAGACAAAAAGTCTCCCCGTGCCGGAATTTTACCAAATAGGCCGATACCTTTATAAGCGCGAGATGAGGCTACCATAGTTGCGCCGGACATCTAAAATTGCGCCAGTTAGAGAATGTTGTCAAAGGGTTGTCGATGGAGTCCGTCTCAATCCTCATTGTCAAGGCCTCGTTCGGTGCGCCAATTGACATAATCATGCTTGTCCCGCCGGGAAGCGGTGTTGTCTCAGTTGCGGCATCAAGGAGACGGAAAGCAGTCCAAGAACCGGCTGGCGCGTTCACTTTTTTATCTGTGTTTTTCAAATAAAGCTCTGTCCGAGCATCCCCGCCCGGCCAAGAAAATCCTCGCACGGTTTTCAAGTTTTGACCGAAATATTCCATCCTTACGTCGCCCATGATGAAGACCGCACGTTTCGTGTCCTCCCCCAATCTAATAGGTGTGGCATTGAACTCTAAATTGACAGCGCCATCTACAAAGAAAGCCCGGCGTATTAAATCCGCTTTCTGGAACTGTTTTATTGAAGGGCTTCCTGCTGCCAGTCCCTCAATGTCTTCTTTCCAAGTCCAGCCACCTCTTGACCGGTCAATAAACCGTCCCAAATCCTCGTCAACAAAACGCGTGATAATGCCATTCGGACCAAAGACGTTTTCCATATCTCGCAAACCGACTTCGCGTGTTTCGCCCCTTACGAATGGATAACGGCGAGATGTTGTCGCAAGACACACGGGAAGAACCTCTTGTCGGTATTTTTGAGCCAGCCTTGCGGCAACACCCTCCGTACGACTTTCATCGGCTGAACCCACAATTTCGCGGAAAAATTTCTCAAAACCAATATCCGCTGTCTCCAAATCTCTCGCGACAATCTCAAGCGCACTGCGGGCCCCATCGGCATCGCCGACGGACCCTTGCCCATCTGCAGCTGCCGCATTTGCAAGTGTACGGATATCCAAGACAATCTGATCAATTGGACCGGGCTTGTCATCGGTTCCAAACAAGCGGGATAAGTCTTTAAAACTGCGCGTGACCCGCTCTTCCGGCGGCATTTCAGCAGCAACTTCAGGGCCGGCCTGATTTGGGTTCGTCAGTTTTATCCCAGCCAAATTGAAACCACCGGATGCAGCTGGGGCTTCTTCACCCATGCCCAACGTCGTGTTTGTTACAACTATACGGAGCAAGTCCTTGAGCGGAGATGGCTGACGTGACATTTTTCGTAAGACGATATCACGATTCACTTGCTCGATTGTGACATCGTTGAGAAAGTCTTTCCAAAATTGGATGTAATTGCCAACATATCGATCTGTCAAAGTCGTTCGCATTCGAGCATTCGTCGCAATACTCTTATCAATAGCATCCTCTCCGTAGACCCAATCATCCTCATCAACACGTTCAATGATGGCATCGATTTCAGTATCGAAAAACTCTTCAAATCCTGCCCGCGTGAAGATGAATGGAATGGCCTCATTCAAAGGTCGACCACTTCTACGACGAAAGACATCACTCGCATCCTGTCCCACCTGATCGACGACACCGGGAATACCCTTATTAGAAGATGTCACATTACGCACATTCTCGAATAACCAATCATCATAAGCTGCGCGCACAGGACCAAGTCCGTCTCCGCCCGTACCGAGAATAGCTTGCGCGCCAGAAAGTGTTTCGACATCAATCTCTATCCCTCGAATGCCGCGCGGTTGATTGACCCAAGCTTCGATATGAGGTTGCAACGCCTGACGAAATGCACTGTTACGCAGCTCCAAATCGAACAACACTGTATTTGTAAAATCCTGTCGTGCAGTATCACTCTTAAGGCGTTTTCGGGGGTCGCTCATCGCAGCATAATTTCGCAAGAAGGTCGAAAGTAGATTGACCTCATAAATATTGAACGCCGCAACCTGTTGAATTAAGTCATCGCGACTACGCAATCGTTGACGCAAAGAAGTTTTTACAAGCGGAGCCAGCCCTTTTTGAAGCTGCTCATGATAAGCGTCGTCAATTGATTTGAGAAGTGCCTGATCGCCGGGTAAACCGATAAGCGGGCTTTTCGGGTCTGCCAATGCAATATCGTCACGGGCTTTTTTCAAAGCATCGAGTCGTAAAATAACATCGCGAGCTTGGCGGTCAAATTCGTACTCAAAATTAATATCAGGATAGCCCGGAACACTGTTTTGGTATGTTTCAAGACGTTCGGCAGCATTAGCGACATAGGCTTTTTCTTGAATATAAGCATAAGTCCAGACGACCAAGGCAAGCCCGGCCGTTGCTGCAATTCCGGCATAAGCGCCGAGTTGTAAACGACGTTTCCGCTGCACTTCCCGATAGCCAAGGCCCAATAGGTCTTGCTCTGGGAACGCGACTTTCCCCAGCACATCCTTGATAAAATAGCTTCGCCCCGTGGTCGTGGTCGGGAGAAGCCGCGTCTGCGCGGTCCCCAACGCGCGCGAGATGCCACCCATCATACGGTCAATGGGTGATCCTTCCTGCGTACCGCTCGTGAGGTAGAGCCCGCGCAAAAGCAACGATTCCTGATAGGCGTTCGGCATAAAGCCCTGTGTTACGAGAAGGCGTAATTGTTCCCTCGCTCGAGCAAGCTGCTCGGGAAACGCCACTATAAGTGCCCTGCGATCAGGATCGGTTTCATCGCGCAGCCGTTCTAGAACACGCTCTGAAAGGCGGCGCAAAAGCAGTTCAAATTCACCGTCGAAAATTGCCTCGACATTAGCGGTCTCACCTTCGGCCTTAATAACTTGCTGGGTATAGCCCCAGACTTGCTCACGTTCGCTAGCTGAAAGATCATCGAAAAATGCGTTAAATCCCGCAATGAGATCCGTTTTAGTAACAGTGACATAGATGGGGTAGCGCCCCCCGAGATGAGAGTAGAGCTCCAAAACGCGCTTACGAATAGTCCCGGCATGAAGACTGAGCTCATCGCGAGAACTAGATAATAAAGTATCAGCACCGATTGCGACCAAAATACCGTTAATTGGCCGTTTCCGGCGGCGCTTTTTTAGCAAATCTAAAAACGCGAGCCAACCCTTACGGTCTGCGGTTTCATCGGAATCCTGCGTTGTATATCGGCCTGCCGTATCGAGCAGTACTGCCTCATTAGCGAACCACCAATCGCAATCGCGCGTTCCGCCGACGCCCCGTACAGCCATGGCCGCCTCATCGCCTTCCAGTGGAAACGTTAGGCCCGCATTACGTAGTAGCGTTGTCTTGCCCGAACCGGGAGGGCCGATGATGATATACCATGGAAGTTCCAGCAAACCCCTGCGATTACGCCCCTGCGAAGACTTTAACGTTTTCACAGCCGCCTTAAATTTACGTTTTAGAACATCCGAGTCGTCCGGCTCCGCCATAGCTTCCATGAGCTCTTCAGAGCCCTTGTCTTTACGTCGTTCACGCCAACGGATGAACCCGAAGATACCGCCCATGATGATTGCGGTCAGAAACCCCCTAAATACAGCGTTACTGAAGGGAAACGGGAGTTTCGGTCCGATCCACCAGATGAACATAACCAAAAATGCTGACGCCAGGAGCAGCGGTGTTCGCCGACCCTTCCAGATGCGTTGAATGAGAAAAAAGGGGTTGAAGTTCATGGCGCCGCCACCTCCATCTCATCAGGGACGCGAAAGCGAATTTCAACTCGGCGATTGCGCGCGCGATCAGCATCTGAAGTTTCATCTGCAACGATTGGCTGGTTGGAACCAAACCCCCGCGTCTCAAACAAGGTAGGATCAACGTTGTCCGCGCGCGTTAATTCAGCAAATACTGTCCTCGCTCGCCGTTCCGACAGGGCTCGGTTGGACTGAATTCCGCCTTGCCCGTCTGTATGACCCGTAATAGTTACGGGTGTTTGTAACTCAATCAAGACGTCAGCGATTTTTCGCAGCATGTCCTCAGCGCGGCGATGCAAGCGCACATCATTGGACTGGAAAAGCGGCGCGCCATCAACGCGCCCCACCAAGGTTATCAACGCCACACCATTATCAATTCTGACATCCAAACCATTGCCAACATATGGGACCAAGCGGGCCTCTAAATCAAACGGTGTGACGGCTGGTGGCGGCGTGAATTCCAATACAGGGGGTCCCTGATCCGCAATGCTTTGCGCAATACTATAGACTGGCTCGCGCACATTGTTGAGCGCAATTGCGTAAGCCGTATAGATAGTTGCCATTAACATCGCCCCGCACAGAGCAATCAGCCACAGCGGAAAGAGCCTCATAAATTGCGCCGACCGCGCTGGCTGCTCCCCTTTCCAGTTCGGTGATAATTCCGTCTCTCCACTTGGATTATGCGCGCGGATTGCCCTGTATATTTCAGACTTAACTTTTGCCAGTGCACTTGCATTTCTAATGCGATATTGTCCCTCGAAACCCAAGCTCAACACGATATAAGCCAGTTCAAGCAACAGTCCATGATTACCCGGCTCCGCTAGCGCACGATCAATGACCGTAAAGACCTTTGCGCCGCCAGATGTTTCACCATGAAACTCGGATAAAAGTGAGCGCGCTGACCATCCCGATTTTGCGCCCCAAGGGGTACTCATAACGACTTCATCGATAAATGTGGACAAGATATACCGCGCCGCATTTGTTTGCGGAATACTGACTCCAAAAGCCTTGGCATTACTGTCGAAGGCCCGAATTTCCGCTGACATCCGCTTTCTCACACCGCTGGGGTCGGGATTCGTCAGAGTATCTTTAACTTGGATCGCGCTTAGCAAAATTGGACCTGCCGCTCGCACCAGAGGATTTGCGTAGGCTGACGGATCAAAACTCTCGCCGCTTTTCGGAATGGCGAAGTCGAGATTTTGTTCAGGTAGCGAGCTGCGCAAGGTTGCAGGCTTATCCGCATCTTCAGGCCGAGGTGTAGAGAGATTACTTGGCGACGGAATAATGACTGTCCGCGCCATCGGGTCCGGAGTCCCGCCCGGCATTATTCGACCAGATGACTGCTTATCGGTTTCGCTCACCGCCTCGCCTCACGAATAGCCCAGAGCGTGAGCGAAAGGTCAGGAAAATCTCCGCCAATATGCAAGGCAAGCGCTTGGCTTTCCACAATAGCATTCCAATACTCACCTTTACGCTCGAGTTGAAAATAGACGCGATCTGCATGGAAGGGTATTTGGCGCGGCGCTGTCGGCAAAGGCTTTAACCTAACGCCAGGCAATTGAATATTTACAAGGTCTCTAATCATATCGACATTGCCGATTTTGGTCTCGCGAGGGAAACGGCGGCGAATGTCTTCACCTGGCAGAGATGCGCCGACAGATAGGACCAATTGCGCATTTGTCAGGAGCGTCATGTCGGAGACGTTCGTCACGCGAATACCGTAGTCTCTTTCGCTCAGCACCAAATTTGTTGCCGTAGGATCGCCAATGTAAGACAAAGACCGCCTAACCTCGGACATGACAGGCGGGAAGACAGTGCTTAGATTGCGATGATCATAAGTCGGAAAGGGGATTGCAATTCGCTCTGGCTGCGTGTGAACAGCGAGTTCGGAACACAGACCAACTGATTTTTGATGAAGATCCTTTGGGGACACATGGCTCGCATCTGCAATCTGTCTGAACTCAGATAGGTAACGGTTGATTGTCTGCAGTAAAATATAGTCGCTGACCTCTGCCGCTCCCGCAGATGATAATCCGCTGACACGTTCGGCCAAAGTGATAGCACGGCCCTGCAATAAACCGAGTGTATGGGTCATAAATCCAGCTAAGACATCCGCTTCGCGCGCATTTGAAACTGTAGGGATAAACGTCGTATCAAGTCGAACAGCCCCATCCGATGCCACGTCCGTAATTTTTCCAATAGGAATACTGACAAATCCTTGAATACCAACGTCTACTTTGCCCTCAATTTTAAGCATAGGATTAAGAAGCGAGACCTCAATGTCGGCGCGCTTTTGACCCTGTTCTGTGGACAAATCAGGCACAGTTTCGACGACTGTTTTGCGCCGCGTATCTAACCCACTTAAACTGGTATCTCGCCCGTCATGTCGCCGCGGAGGTAGACATAGAAAAACCCTCCGCCCATGGCTTTCCTTGTCGACCTGAATGGGCTTAGGTAGGCTGTCATGTAACGGTGCGTTCAAATGCGTCCCGTCCGGGAAGAACCCCTGCGCACGCGTCATGCCAATCTGGCCGAGCTCCAACATGTCCTGATCAATTTCACAGGATGAGAAGCCCCAACCATTGGAAAATTGCCCGAACACAGCAGCAAGGCCGCGATCAACGTAACGTGCATCTTGCTGGAAATGATGGGGGCGAAGAAATAATCCCTCTGACCATACCACTCTTGACGACAACGACATATCAGACCTTGTAAAAAGAGGAAGAGGGTACGCGAACGAGTTCGCCTGCCGTAATACTGTCCCGTAGCGAGATTGCGTCACAAATATTGTTCAGCCGAACAAAATTGCTGCAGAAATCCCATTGAATGCCTACAAAGCCAGCGCAACAAGTCCGAGACAAAATAAGTGACCAGGCGACGCTTTAAAAACTTTGAAATAAAGCCCCGCTGCGTAAACAGCGGGGTTAAATTAGTGAAGGACTACTCGGCGACGTTTCGCGCGATGTCGTAACGCATGGTTTTCTTGGCCAAACGATTACCCGTGCCGGACTGAGGCGTGTACTCTACAGAGACGCGAGCAAAGTTCAAAGACACGTTTTCGGCTTGATATTCACCACCATCAGAATCGGACACTGTCGCGGAACCGGTGCTAACATTCGAGATAACAACTTGCTCCATCGTGATTTCCAAATAAGGCATTGGATCACCGCCGGCTTTACGAACCGTCAGCTTGGCGCGTGGGAAATGCTTCCCGTTACAACACGCACGCATCAGGGCGTGTGTCGCGCTATCGACGCGTTTTGTAAATGATAGATCCTGCATGGACACACGACCCGCACCAGAACCGGAACCTTTATGGGCACCGGCAGCCTGTGCCATACCCCAATCCCAACTATAAACGTCAATCTGGTCTTCAAACCCAGCAACTATGGACTCACCTTTGAGATCCGTGAGTTCTAACATGCTTTCAATAGCCATTTCTTTCTCCTTCAAATGACGGTTTCAATTAATAGCGCGGCCGCACACCATCCATTAGTTTAGTACAGCCCCACAATATTTAGATGCGCTATGCATTCTTTTCGGATGGCAATTTAGATACGAGACGCAAAGAAGCCTTGAGGCCTTCGAGTTGATAATGCGGGCGCAGATAAAACTTCGCCTCATAATAGCCCGGCATACCTTCAACATCTTCGACCTTGACTTCAGCCGCCGCTAGAGGCCGCTGAGCCTTGATAGCTTCGGAAGAATTCTCCGGATCACCATCGACATAGTTCATAATCCAAGCTTGCAACCAACGCTCCATCGCATCACGCTCCCGGAAGGAACCGATTTTATCTCGCACAATCGCCTTGAGATAATGCGCAAAACGACACGCTGCAAAAAGATAGGGCAATCGTGCAGCAAGCTGCGCATTCGCAGTTGCATCAGGATCATCATACTCTTGCGGATTTTGAAGACTTTGTGCTGACAGGAAAGCCGCAACATCAGAATTTTTCTTATGAATCAAGGGCATTAAACCAGCCTTGGCCAACTCTTGTTCACGACGATCCGAAATTGAAGTCTCGGTAGGTATTTTCATATCCATACCGCCATCGTCAGATGGGAATGTGTGGACAGGAAGGCCATCTACACGCCCGCCGCTCTCCACTCCGCGAATACGGGACGTCCAACCATATTCAGAAAAAGCATGGTTGATGTTTGTCGCCATTGAGTAAGCCGCATTGCTCCAGACATACTTGGAGCTATCAGCGCCATCAGTGTCCTCTTCAAAGTTAAACTCCTCAACCGGGTCTGTCTCATTACCATAAGGCAAACGCGCCAATGTCCGGGGCATTGCAAGCGCAAGATAGCGAGCATCTTCACTGTCCCGTAAAGTCCGCCACGCGGCATACTCAGGTGTGGAAAAAATACCCGCAACCGACTTTGGATTTGCCAGCTCTGACCAGCTATCCATTTGCATAAGCGTCGGAGACGCAGAGGAAATGAATGGCGCATGCGCAGCTGCCGCCACTTTTGACATTTCTGTCAGCAACTTCACATCCTTAGGGCTGTGGTCGAAATAATAGTCCCCAACGATCGTCGCATAAGGCTCGCCGCCAAACTGTTCATATTCAAATTCGCAGAACTGTTTGTAGATTGGGCTTTGGTCCCAAGCTGTTCCCTCATAACGCTTTAACGTTTTCAACAAATCTTTTTTAGACACATTGAAAACTTTGATTTTCATCTGCTCATCCGTCGCTGTGTTATAAACGAGATGATGCAGCCCGCGCCAAGAGCCCTCCATCTCCATGAATTCCGGATTATGCATGACTTCATTGATTTGCTCAGAGAGCTTTTTGTCAATCTCGCCAATCATCGCCTTAATGGTTTCAACAGCGTCATCCGAGACAAGCACGGTATCGGAAAGAACCTGCTCAGCTAGAGTTTTCACCGCATCCTCAACAGCCGTCTTTGCCATACTGGACTTCGGCTTGAACTCGCGCTCTAGTAGGGAATTAAAGTCGTCGGCCTGAAGCTCTTCTGTTGCGAGCGCTTCGGCAGCCTGTACTGATTTCTTAGCCATATCGATTAGCCCCTTAACCTTCTTTGGATTTTTCAGCTAAAGCCTTGAGTAACGCTGGGTCATTGAGAACCTTAGCAATCAAGTCTTCAGCGCCAGTTTTGCCATCCATATATGTGACCAAATTGGCGAGATGCGTGCGCGCCTCAAGCAACTTATTCAGAGGCTCAATCTTTTTTGCAACTTCTGCAGGCTGAAATTCTTCCATTGATTCAAAGGTCATATCAACGACGAGAGCATCACCATCATGAGTGAGCTTATTCGGCACCGTGTAACGGACCCGAGGCTTCATGGCCTTTAGGCGTGTGTCAAAGTTCTCGGATGAAATCTCAAGCGGTTTTCGGTCCGCAACGGGCGGAAGGTCCGCACCATTTACACCTGACAGGTCCGACATAACACCCATTACAAATGGAACGGCAACTTTCTTCTCAGCGCCATAAACTTCAACATCGTATTCAAGTTGGACGCGCGGTGGGCGATTGCGTCCGACAAATTTCTGACTACTTTCCCGTGCCATAACATGACCTCCCACTAATTTCTTTAAGCGTGCAAAACTCTGCTTTTGCACTTTGACAGGTTATATGGGCTTATCAAGCCTTTTTATCCCGCTGTATTAAAATTTAAAATGCACATAACGTGCCAATCTGTAAGATGAGGCCAATCGAGTTAGGTGAACCCTAAGCCACTTTAAGCTGCCCAAAGTTTAGCGCTTTGATTAATCATTAAAGCCAGTTTGGTCGTCAGTTGCAGGCATTGAGCGGCGAGCCTCCGCAATCCCCGCCTCCCCTAACTCGTCGATAATTTGTAAAAATGATTTATTAATCATGGCTCGCGCACGGATTAGCATTGCCGAAACAGGCGAGGACGGCTCATGACTTTCGAACCAACCAATGACGCGGCTAATCGCGGCGGCTGCGTCCGCACGAGACTTAATATCGCCCGTGCCCGAAACAGAATACTCGCTCTGCGCGGCGGCTGCTTCGCTCTCCACCTGTTCGTCCGGCATTGCCGCCGAGACATAACGCTTTATGTCCGAAAGGCGCCCGGAAAGCCCCCCCAGCTGGATGAGGCCTGACCCGGCAAATATCACTCCAATTTCATCCGCGCGCACCTCTAACGCCGCCACTCCCTTGCGCCAAAGGGTTTCAATAGCCTCTACATCCGAAAGCGCGCTATTTATGGCTCCAAACATTTGTGAAGCTTCTGGCGTTCCCGCAAAGCGACCGCTGCCAGCAACGGCTTCACCTGCTTGAGTGACGACCTCATCATTATTCGTCGTACGTTTACCGCCGACAATTTCGAAGGCCGCCAGCGTGAGCGCGGCCGCGTCAGGACGGTCTATCAACGGGGTTTGAACCAGCCGGCGTATGAGCGCCGGGTCATCCAATGCCATGACAGCATTATAGCGGCTCGTAATATCAAGACCGTCCTCTTCGTCAGGGATCGGATGCACATCAAGCCAAAGATCTTCCAGATGGTTACGATAGACGGCAAGTGCGGCAGCAAGTCCCGTCAGACCTCGATACTCCAAGGCTGTTCGCGCCAGTTGCGCATCAACGCGTAGGTCACGAGTCCGGCGGGCCAATCCTTCTGCCTGCGAATTAAGCGCCAGCCAATCGCGGTCATTTTCTGCCTCATCAGAAGGCTCGACCATCCTCATGCTACCCGCAGACAGAGAGGCAGACAGACTCATATATTCTGGATCATACTCAAGATCGGGGCCAGCCGTCATGTCTTCTGAAAGAACCCCCAACATATCTCCGTATCCTAAGTCATCAATCACAATCGGCGCGCTCTCGGCCAAATCCTCTTGACCATCATTAGCCGTGACCCCGTCACTCATATTATTCTCCATACCTTGCTTGCCCGGGTACCTTCTATCAAGATGCTACAGCCGCTTTGGATTGTTCAAAATAATTACGCGCCGCCGTGTTTCCGGGATCAATTAAAAGAACGATCTCCCAACGCTCAATCGCAGGCGCGAAATCCTGAACGGCATATAACTTGACGGCTTCAGCGTGAAGACTGTCGGCATAACTCTGCAATTCCGCACGCACAGAACTAATCCGCACTGGCGCCTCAAGGTTTTCAGCATCAATTTTTTGAGCTTCTGCATACTGACGCAACGCTTCCATTTTTCCGGCACGCGAACCTATCGCCCTTTCAGTATCACCTATAAAGACCATCGCTTCTGCCTGTCCCGCCGTATTGCCGGCCGCTTTATCTTTGACCAACTTACCTCGATAAGCCTCGATTCTGGCTGACAACACGTCAGCTTCATTACCCGCATCCGCAAGAAGCTTGATTTTTTCATCAGGGTCATCGCTCTCCCCTGCGCGCTCCAAGGGCGATTTAGCCGCCTGCTCTGCCGCCAAACGCGCACGCCGAGCACTACGCCGAGCAGCAGCTTTCTCTGCCTCTTCAGCCTCAGCCTGAGCGTCCAAAATGGCTTGATCGGCCGCTAAAGCTTCGCGTTGCAGGCGTTCATACTCTTCAATGGTAATAGAAGGAATGGGTTCAGGTTCGACAACAGGCTCCGGCTCATATATTTCGACCTGAAAGTCCTCTATTTGCTGCGGGACAGGAGCGGGTTCCGGCTCTGGCTTTGTAGCGCAGGCAGACAGTATGACAGTCACAAGGCCCGCCAAGGCAATCATTAAACCACGCGAACGTGAACCGACATTTGAAACAGGTAATAGAGACATTGACCGCCAACTTTCCGCAAACACTAGATTTCATACGCTGGGCTCGCCAGCGGCAAAACTTGAATAATAAAGCGCTTCAGTCTGCGCCTTGTATGGCCAAAGATATATCTGAAACCAATGTCCTTTATAGCTGCGGACTACATGACCGCAACCTCACCCCTGTAAAAACGCTGAAACCAAAACAAATGCCCCAAGTCGTTTCAGTCGGACAGAACTTCTAATGCGACTTCAAAGCTAATTGTATTTTCCGGCTCTGTTTCCAAGTTATCGGCAGCTATAATCATGTAACGGCCGGGCTCTGGAAATGCGCGCGCGAAAGTCTGCTCCCCTTCGTCAAAACGTACACCCATAATTTCATCAATATCCAAAGTCAGCGCACCAGGCACTTTGGCCTTATCCCATAAAGCAATATCATAGCTTTCACTTTGAACATAAACATACGTCAACGTAGACTCCTGCCGTATCGCTAGCTCGCGAAGCGCCGGGCTGGGCATTAAGAGATTTACACGTCCTGACATCGGGACGCGGTCAGACGAGAGACTTAATGCGGCTTGCGCAGAGGCGGCGCCTCCCGAAGGAGCTGGGAGTTGCGAGCCATCAGAACATCCCCAAAGCCCGAGTGCCATCACGACCAGACAGGTAAAATACTTCATAGTCGGCCTCCTTAGCCTTGGGTCAAAAAGTCGTAGTTAGAATTTAAAATTGAACATGCCAGTGCGGCGGTGTTGTCTCTAAGATAACAGTCGTCGCAGTTGCATTCGCCGCTTTTTTAAAAGCTGCCTTATCAGATTTAGTCATATCAGTGCTACGCACATCAACGGCGCCAGATTTCAAATGCTTGGAGATATAGACTTTCTTCGTGATTTGATCCGCAATCACTTTCTTTATCGCCGCTATCGTTTCAGCATTTGTTTTTTTGGCAGCTACAGCCGTGTCATACGCCGCTTTGATGGCTTTGGCAGAGACCTGGTCTTTATAAATTGTCAGCGCATCACCGCCAGCCAGTTTTGTGTACATGGCAGACGCCTGCGACTGAGCCGAGCGTGTACCAGATGTTACAGTAAATTTCTTAGAAGTCGATTTGTTATAAGCATCAGCTATCGTCCCGACCTTGGTTTTTACGTCCGCGGTCAAAGATACGCCCGCCTTAATAAAATAATTCGCCATGCCACAAACTCCCGTTTCCCCATGATTACAGGCATATGGAGAAACCACAGGAATTGCAACTTTTCTCGGAAGTGGAGCTGCCGGGACGTGTTTCTTTTTGGGATAGCTAACCTATAAATTCAGTGGGAGCCTCACTCACTAGCCACCAATAAATACATCCGACGAGCCTTTCGCAGCATTACCGCCACAGTTTATGGCGTCGCCAACACGCCCGGCGGGCATTCCATTAATGTAAACGGACCCTGAACCCGCAGCCAACGCCCGAGGATGGGGCGGGATCTTGCAGGGCGCACAAGCATGAGGGGCATAAGCATCTCCCTTACGCATCGCCTTAATACCATTAACATTGACGTTTGGAGATCCCGCGATGGAAGACGTCGGAGGAAAGTGACATGCATGGCCAGAACCTTGGTCACCCAATCGTGTCGATGCCGGCATAGCGTTTCTCCATGACTAAACGCCAACAACGTGACGATCATAACATATCATCTACATGCTACGGCCAATCCACTTCGTCAAGCTAACGGACATTTATAGGCTCTGAAAGATCAACTTTTTGAAAGTGAGAACACTGACACCAACGGAAGTCTTTTGACCAAACCCGCCCGTACAGTATATAACAAAATCCATAGAAAAATCGCACTGACAATATCCGATAAGCCGACGTAATATGATAGTCTAGAGACTGGCAAAGCTAGTATTGTGAATACTGTAACCACGGAGAACCATTCGAGTAATGGTTTTTTGCTTTCTAAAGTCTCTCTTGGAACAATCTCTAACCACACAGATGTTCGTTGAAAGGAATATATAAAGATATACAAAAACTATAGAACGAAACAAAAAACCAAATATCAGACAAACGCCAAGCCGGAAGTATTTCTTCTAATCGCCAAGAAATAAGAAATACGTCCACAGAAAACCAAGCACCCAATGTCAATATCGCGGCGTAAATAATCAAAAGCGGATAGAGCTTAACTATAGTTTCTCTAATCATGCCGCGCCCAATCAGCCCAGTCTTTAGGATAATAGGGATGGTCAGCGAAGGTGCTGTCGTCAATACCGAGCAGCACGGCTGCGCCCGCGGCTTCTAGGCACCAATAGCCGACATACTCGCTTTCAGGACCGAGATTGTCGCCCCATGTTGTTTGTGCCGCGACCTCGGACGACATTTTTTTGTACCACCCTTGCAGAAACTCACCCAGGTATTGGGGACGCACGTTGTCCGGTAATTCTGGATCCATCGCGCGGGCAAGAGAGCCGTAAGCCTCCGGCCAAAGCACGGTCCCTGGCAAAGGAGCGTCTTCGCCAAGCAGGCGATTGCGGTAAATCGTGAACACGCGGTCTTCACTGCCGTGGAATGTTAGGTTCTCACCAAAACAATCAAAAGCGGCAAAAACCTCAGTCGCCTCTTCTCGGGTCGGGCGACACAATGCCAGCATAGCCAGAAAACGGTGGATATTGCTGATATGAAAAGGGGCAGCCCCGCCATCAGTTTCGGGGGGAAAGTCAGCGAGGTATTTAGGAAGAATAACAATGACAGATTGGCGTGCCATCACGACGACTTCGACAACTGGCTTGCCTGCAGAATAAAGGGCGAGCGCCGCACAGAACAACTCTGAAAGGTAAAATGACGCTTGCTGCACGCGAGTCGCTGTACCTGTCCCCGGGCTAGGATAAACCTCAGCAAGACCAGGCAAACTATCTTCAAACATAAAGGCTAAGAAGTCATCCCAATAAGCCTTGTCAGCAAGCGTATCTCTCATTCCGATCTCCATGATGGAGTGGCGGCGTTACCCGCGCCCCCTCGCCAAATCGGCCCAATCTTTGGGATAATAGGGATGGTCAGCAAAGGTGCGATCGTCTGTATTGAGCAGAACTGCGGCAGCCGCCGTTTCGAGAGACCAATAGCCTGTATATGAAGTTACCACGTTTGTCGCATGGATACCATACCACCAAGAATCTTTGTTATTAGAATACCATGTCTCCATATGGGTTTTCAGCGCGCTTTCTGACGCTATGTCAGCCCATTCATAGGCATTTAACAACTGTCTATATATATCGGGAAAATTTAAAGGCGCTGCATTTCGCGTTAAATCTTTATGCGTCAATTTTGCAATAATTGTTTCGGTTAGAACATCAGATATCGGGAAAAATGCAACTTCATCCAGAACAAGCTTAAGGTCTCCCCCCCCCGAATCAAAGAGGATTGCCAGCGATAAGAGGCGCATCGTGTAGTTATAACTATAATATCCATGTTTGACATAACGCTCTATTCCCAAACGTGCGGCTTGAAGCTTCGGAAGATAGGCGAGATAGGCGGCGAAGTGCGTTTCGACAGTCGCCATATCATCGCCCGCAGAGTAACTGGCCATCATCGTCTCAAACAACATTTTGTAGAGACGGTTATGCACTGTATAAATATCCTTCCCTCCCCACTCGCCCGATCCGATTATGTTATAATCATCCGCAATAAATCCCTCGTTTTCACGCATATATTTCCGAAAATGCGCCTCGGGAAGGTGAGTGTCTCTCGTTACCGCCATGATAATCCTTCAAGTTGAGCAGGGGTGAAAATCTGCTTTCCAGTATCATTATCAAGACCTGTTTCGAGGTCAATGTTTTGAACGCGACCATCGGGGCCAACACGCTGCACAATTCGCTGGGGCGGAGGGGGGCCGATCAAGCGTCGCTCTAACGCACGATCACCATTAGCAAACTCTTCCAAGCGCCACGTCCAAGTATGCCGGTATTGCGAGCGGGTCTCTCATTTTCATCTCCATGATGGAGTGGCGGAATTACCCGCGCCCCCTGGCCCAATCGGCCCAGTCCTTAGGATAATAGGGATGGTCGGCGAAGGTGCTGTCGTCAATGCCGAGCAGCACGGCTGCCCCCGCCGCCTCAAGACACCAATAGCCGACATAGGCGCTGTTCGGACCAAGGTTTTTGCCGAGTTCGGTCTGTGCAGAAATTTCCTTGGCCATCTCTTTATACCAGCCATCCAAAAACTCACGCAGATATTGGGGACGCACATTGTCCGGTAATTCAGGATCCATCGCGCGCGCCAGAGGCGCATAGGCTTCTGGCCAGTGGACCGTGGGAGGCAGGGGCTTATCCTCGCCTAGTAAAATGTTACGGTAAATTGTCCAAATATAGTCAGGTTTATCCGACATAGCAGGATTAACTCCGTAGCGGTCGAGTCCCTCGTAAAAGATCACGACTTCTTCTGACGTTGGGCGACATAGAACCAGCATGGCCAGCCACCGGTGAACATTACTATATCCGGTATGGACTGCGCCACCTTCTGTTCCAGGCGGGAAGTCAGCGAGATATTTCGGTAAAATGTCAATCACGGCAGAGCGTGCCATTTTGACAACTTCTTTCATCGACTTGCCCGCAGAGTAATATGCAAGTGTAGTATCAAAGAGGCTGTCTGTGTAAGCATGGGCGGATTGTTCCTCTTCCGTCTTCCCCTTTCCAGGGGCAGGGTAATATTCTGCGAAATAATCCAAATCGTCTTGCTGACGGTCAAGCGCCATTTCCCAGTAAGTCGGTGTTGCGAGAGAGTCTCTCATTTCTATCTCCACGATGGTGAGTCTATTGCATTACCTGCACGGTCAAGCCATTCCTCTGTAACATTGCCGTTCTTATCAACCTTCAAAACGGCAGGCTCATATCCGCGTCTTATAGCGCGGCGGTCAGCCGGCGAAAGGTCTGAATTTTTCAATCGGTCCTCAATCCATTTTCGTGACATCTGTTTCGTGCCGTCTTTCATTGTGCTTAGCTGCGATCCTAGAGCCTTTGCATCCGCTACGACTAAGCGATCCGGGATAAGTGGAGGGCCTTTGCTGCCAGGGATTCGATAGATGGCGTCGATCCGATTGCGACCCGCAGCTTTGTCTCCAATATTGGCCGGTTTGCCGTCAATCTTTTCCCAGCCTTGAGACGCGGCATAGCGATCGGCTTCGACCTCGCCCCAGTTCCCGACCTGTGGATTGTGACGCCTGCCATCATCTTTTATAGGATTGCCGTTACCGTCAACCCGTTTGGGGTCGGCCATCTCGCTGACAGGCCGCCAGACACCTTCCTTGTTCTGTATCATGGCCTCACCATCCGCCGTGCGACGCACGCCATCAGCATCTGCGGGATTGCGGTAACTTCCGTCCAGCGGCGATACATCTTCCTTACGCGGCGGCGCATTCGGTTTATCCTTTCCTCCGCCACCCTCAGGGCGTTCGATGTCTGGTTTTTCTACATCCGCTCGGTCGGACAAATCTTGGCCGTTGGAGCGCGTGCCCAGATTATTTTCCTCCATCACTTGGTCAACAATCTTTTTGTCAAGATTCCCGTCCGGCAAATCCATCTCGAAGACGTTGTCTTTGATATCGAGTTTCGGGGAAGGCTTATCGGACCGGAGAGCCTTTGCCACCAGTTTGAACACGACTTTTGACGCCATTCGACCTGTTCGTTTCACAATGATACTAACCGCCGCAGCCATGCCGCCGGTCACAATGCCTAAGCCGACATCAATGGCTATCTCTGCAACAAGCCAGTCTACATCTGCCTTCAAACGCGTTGTCGCTGACAACAGGCCCTCTCGCTCAGCATCCTTCCAGAACTGATTGTAGCGCTTTTTACAGTCATCCCATACGGACAGAAGGAAGTCCTCGGCCACTTTCCTTAAAACCACATCAGGGTCGGTGCTTATAATCTTTTTGCCGACCTCTGTTTCGCCCGCCCCAAACTCTTCCAACCAAGTCCCGAAGGCGTGGACATTGCCGCCTTCATCGGAATTTCTTTGAATGAAACGGCCTACCCTTTGGTCCAAGCTGCCAGCAAATGAGAGGCCTGCCCCGCCGGCTATCGTGACGACGTCTAACGTCGAATCGACACCGGACCAATCACTCCGTTGTGCCGCCGCCATTACGTTGCTAAAATATTTACCTGCTGCATCCGCAATCGCTGCACGCATTTCATCCGTCGGACCGTCAATCATTCTCGCGAGTACACCCAATGTATGAAGCTCGCCAGCAAGTTGCATCATATTCTGATATTGTTCGTCCCAGTATGCTTGGCCCGGGTCAAGCAACGCGCCCTCAACAATTAGCTCAACATTAGCAGGCGCGCCAGGCAGCCCGGACAGTATCCCGCCAGCCTGTCCACCTGCACGTGCAACGCCGGACCCTGCCGGAGCCCCAGCAGTTGTTCCCGTCGTAGGTATTGGAGGAAGCATCTACGCGCCCTAAAACCGAGATCGATTGTGAATTTCGACCGTGAAATGGTCTAGCAGATTTTTCAAATCATAGGACTGCATGGACATGACCGTACGAGCGGTGTCTGCCATTGGCCCGCCTAACCCAAAGCCTGTGGTCGACATCAGCGTGGTGAGAACGCTTATGAGATCAAGGTTTTCCGCACCAACATCTCCCTCGCCCGTTAACTCGAGCAGTTTGAGAATGCGCGGCTGCATCATCTTCGGGGATATACAAAGGTTGTCTAATGACGCCGCGGGTGTGGTCCCATTTTCCGCCAGAAACCGCGCCCTGACTTCACTGCGCATTTTCTTACGCTCACGCTCGAGGCCTTTCCACTTGCTGTCTCCATATTGAGCCACGTCAGCCTCCCTAGTTCAGGTTGATTTTGGAAGCTTTGACATCGACGGCTTTGCCGCCTTCGATCTTGACGGATTTCCCGCCCTCGACTGTTACAGTCTTGGAGCCATTTATTGTTATATCTTTACCTGTCAGATCGATCGTACCGTCTTTGAGCATGGTCAGCTTGGACTCACCGACGACAACTTCGAATTTCTCTTCGGCATTGACAGTGATCGTAACGCCCGTTGTATCAATTCGGCCGTCCTCTGTCTTGACGAGCTTAGATTTACCGACCACGAGTTCAAATATTTTGCCAACGACAATTGATTTATTTTGCCCAACCTCTTCAAGCGCCCCAATACCGACCGACGTATTCATAATGCCTCCAACGACGGTCTGATAACCACCGCCAATCGTCATCGCTTTCCCAGCTCCAACAATTTCAGTCGAACTGACCATCACCGTCTCCGCCTTGTTCTTACCGACGCCAATGATCAAATTACCTTCACCCATATTCAGAGCATCGGGCAATCCAAGGCCATTCGCCAAGTCGCCAATTGAGCGGGTAAACTTGCTGAAGGCTTTCGTGACGGCTCCCTGCAAGCGATTAGGCCCGACCATAAGCGTCATGTTGCCGCCGATTAATTCCTGATGATTATTGCCAATTTCAATCGATTTATTATTACCGACACTTTCCGACTGATTTCGGTCTACGCGTTTGGCACGATTATTTTCAATGTGTAATTCATGATCATGTTCGGCGTGCAGATAGATTTTCTCGCGGCCTTTCGCGTCTTCGAAGCTAAGCTCATTATAGCCCGCTCCTTTATGTGTATCTGTCCTTAGGCCGCTCTGCGTTTTATTCGCGGGCAGCTTGAAGGGCGGTGTATTCTTTCCGTTATAGACACAGCCTGTTACGATGGGTTTGTCCGGATTGCCGTCTATAAATTCAACGATGACTTCCTGTCCGACTCGCGGAATGAATTGCGCGCCCCAGCCGGGCCCGGCCCAGCTCTGCGCGACGCGGATCCAGCAGGAGCTGTCGGCGTCTTGAGGGCCGTGGCGATCCCACGGAAAATGCACCGTGATACGTCCGTGTTCATCCGTCGAAATTTCCTCACCTTCGGGCCCGGTGACGCGGGCCGTCTGCGCACCGTAAATCTTAGGCCGAGGCACTCTATTCGCCGGACGATAAAGATGTACGGGATCAGAGACGGTTAGAAAATTTGAATATTCCGCTGCGCCGCCCCCGCCGCTCTCGTAATCCAGACCTGTAATTCGGTGCGTGACGCGCGTGACGAGCCAGCTTTTATTCGCCTCTTCACGCGGGAACCCTTCAAGCGAGAAGATATGACCCGGACAGAGGCCTGCCGCATTTGACTCCGCCTCAACTGTCTCGCGAACGACTTGCAGCTGTTCGCGCCGAATATGGGAAACACGCTCGCCGTCTTTCGGCTCAATAAACCCGCCCGGCCAACTATAAACCTCGCCGTCATCATGGGCATAGCCATCCGGCACAACACTTTCGCTCAGCAAAGTCTTCGCTGGCACTTTGAAATCATAATCATCCGTTACAAATGCACCGGGACTCATACGGTTTGTCCATCGCCACGCGCCAATCGACTCTACTTCGCGTGACTGCCGTTCGGGCGGATACCATCTTACGGTCTCATACCCTTCAACCGGTTCGAACCTATCATTCCAATCCGATAGCACCAGCGTATGTCCCGACGCATCATGGCGATAGCGCGAGACAATCCCCTCATCGACCATGAGGCGGTGCAGAAAATCTGCGGTTGTCTCATTATACTGAACGCAAAATTCACGCTCTGTGTAATCATCGGAAAGCTCGCTCATATCCAGCTTATCTGAGAACGGCGTCAATCCCACCGTGTCTTCAATGATATCCTTGACCGTCTTTTTCATGTGGATGCGACAATCCGATCGAAGCGACAGCACATGCATCCAAGGCTTTAGGGTCAGCACATAACGCGCCAAACGCCCTGTCATTCCCGCAAACAGAAAGCTCGCTACATGGCCATTAAAGTGCCGCGTTCCTGTGGATGTGTCGAAGCTGACCGTGACAGTCTTGCCAATTAAATCCCGTGCTGACAGGTCCGCGTTCTCGCTCAGCGCAACAATATCCCCGTGAAACCCGCCGCCAAGTTCTTCGGACAGTGTGCAAGACTGCAGAACCAAAACATCCGCACCCAAAGGGGTTTCCAGCTTGGCTCCGCGTTCAAACTGCGAAATGGCCATGGGGGTTTCCTTTACACATCTTGGGCCTCCACGATAAAGTGTGGTCCCTTGAAGTATACTTGTCCGGTAATTCCGCACAAATGGCAATCCCTATCAAACAATTCAAACGCGAGACCTCTTGCAAGAGGGGCGCGAAACTGACTAAGCTTACGGTTCACGTGGGTGTATTAAGTGCACGATGCTAAATACAGCTCATTCATAAGGAGAGGACGACCGCAGCATGAGCAACCTCACCTATCTGAACAGCAGCGCGCGCTTTCTCGTTCGCGAAGGCTTGGAATTTATCAGCGTGACCGGACACCGCGTTGTCATTGGCCCGCGCTTCCTTTTCCCCCCTGAACAACGCGAAGGCCTGATGGATACCGCCATGGGGCGAGCGGAAGACCTTTTGCGCGAAGCTTGCGAGGCCTCTGATAGTTTTGTCAGCGCAGCCGTTGGCGGCGTGCTGGAGGCCTTGGACGGCGTTGGCGCTTGGCTCCAAAATTTCCTAAACGGGACGATGGCCGAGCGGATGCTGGACGCCTTCCGCAGTGGACAAATCATCGTTGCAGTTTTTGACGCGCCTCCTCGCCCGACCAAGCGAGAGACCGAAGTTAACTTGCAAACACTTATGGGCGGGCTCGGCACGGGGTCGATTAATATCCCGGGGATGCCAAGCATGATGGGCGGCGCGTCAGTTTTGCCTATGGCGCGGGCGGGCATTGAGTTCGGCGGGGATCTAGCCTCCATCACCCTCGGCGAGACCAAGTTTGAAGACCTCGAAACTCTTTCAGACCGTATCGCCTACACACTTAAGGCCTGCGGCCCGGCCCTGCGGGCTGAGTTTGGGGCGCAGGTTGATGCGCTCTTTCATCCGGTGACACTTGCAATTGTTGCTGTCCTCATCGCGGTTCTGGTGGCGTCACATTTTTTTGGAGTTGGCTTCATCATCGACGCCGCTCTTATCGCAATCGGGTTCGTTTTCCTCGGCTGGGCCATCTTTAAGGCCGTGCGGGACATTTGGAAATGCTTTGAGCTGGTCAAAGATGCCACCTCACTGGAAGAACTTGACGCCGCCGCCGACATGCTCGGAAAAGTCCTCGCCACGCTCGGCTTCGAAACCCTCCTCGCGGTAGTAAGCTACGGCGTGTTAAAGCTCGCAAAGCCCGCAGCAAACGCGGTGCGCAAAGGCGCTGATGCGATTGGAGATTTGCGGAAAGCGCGGCGGGCGAAGACTGGAGAGAGTAACATGAAAATAGTGCTTACTCCGAAATTTACAAACCTAAAATCGATGGATGCAAAGTATATAGGAGAAGAGACGGGATCTGTCTGGGGCACAAAAGTAAAATATTTAAACAAAACAGAAAGACAGAAATACAAGCTAGAAATTAAAAATGGGAAACTATACGATTCTAACGGAAAATTATTCAACACATCGGATGCAAAATCAGCTTTTGGTGGCGAAGGAAATGCAATTTTTGTGATGGACGAATTTGGCTCTATTTTTGCATCCAAATCGCATGCTCCTGGTAAGTTTCATCACTCTAGCTTTCTTTCTGGGAAACCTGTTGCCAGTGCTGGCGAAATAGTTGTTCAAAATGGTACAATAAAAGAAATAACGCGCAGAAGCGGGCATTATGCGCCATCAGAAAAGCAATTGAATCAATTTGTAGAACAATTAAGCACAGGCGGTATTAACCTAAAAAAAGTGGCCATAGGCGCAGGATTTTAAGCTATGAATATCAATTTTCTAAGGATACCTCTTCAAAAAATAAATCACATTGAAAATTTAAGAAATTTCAAAGGCCTGAGTGCAGATGAGTTATCGTTATTCAAAACCCAGTACGAGCAGGAAGAGGTTGTCAGTATTATCGACGCCGTAAAATGGGCTACCAAAAATCCTGATTACGACTTCCGAACATTACTGCTTCCCCCCATACCTTCTCAAACAAATGAAGAAATTTACGAGTTCCTCTGTACTATAGATAAATCACTCAAGGATTTATAAGTTATTTGGATGACAATTCTCAAATTACGAAATTACAACGATATAAATGCTTTCATTGGGTACGATTTAATCTCGAAACGTGTTTGCAAATTGGATGCAAGAGCGCCCATTGGCGGCGCTTTCAAAAAAGTCGGAAAGGATGATTATTGGGGTTTTGTTGATGGCAAACTTCGAGAAATGAATGAAAATGATTACTTCTTTTTTCATAATTCGACATCTTATAATTTTGAAGACCTTTCCGTATTAACAACCATAGATAACCTATCTCCAGAAAAAGCTGGGTTTTCAGTATTGATTGACGGGAAAGAGCGAGAAAATGTAATTTACTCTCGGCATGACAACTTTGACCCATCAGGATGGCTTGACGAAAGCGAGCTAGATATATTTGCAATAATCAATAGCGAAATTAAGAAAACACGATAAATTACGATCCTTTAAATGTCCAATTTGGAAGTACATTATCTCGGCAAATAATGGATACGAGCAACATTGCTGTAATCGCTCTAACGGCTTTAGTGCCTAAAACCTTCTAGTGGTCGTGTAGAAAATCTAAAAAGAATTGGCTGTCACTTTTGAAGGTACCATCAACAGCTCTATAGGCACTCGACCCACATCCCATCTATTAAAAGCCTGCGGCCCTGCCCTGCGGGCTGAGTTTGGGGCTCAGGTTGATGTGCTCTTTCATCCGGTGACACTTGCAATTGTTGCTGTCCTCATCGCGGTTCTGGTGGCGTCACATTTTTTTGGAGTTG
>JAUKWC010079826.1:0-30622 GCA_032356245.1 Endocladia muricata
CCTCCGTCGAGGCACATCTCCCGCCGCGCAGGGATTCAGGGCCGACCCAGATATTATCTGACGCTGACGTGAGACAGGCGTACAATCTGCTCTTAAAACAACGTACAGCGATAATTATAAAATGCCTCGGTTGGATATGTACTGTGTAGACAAACCAAATAAAAACTGATTGCCCGCCTACAGTACCATCTCTTACCGTATACGTCTGTCCTATACCTGACCTTGTGTGCTACCCACACAGACGCAATCTTAATCTGCTACCCAGATCAGATGAGTCCCCACGAACCGTAAGGACAAGCGGCCAACCTTCTCACACCACGGCCTACACCTCCTCATATCTCGCAAAGCAGGGCCGGAGGAGAAATAAGTCACATCACCTATCACTAATTACTCTCCCCTCTCAGCTACGGCGCACTCTTTGGCGGTATTCTGCGCCACTATAGGCGACCACAATCGATCTTTTCGCTACAGGTCAGAACCTCGTCGCGTTCAGAGTTTGCACTCTGACTAAGGTGACTGCACTCTATCTCCAGAACACCAGGTTGCCCTGTCTGATTCCAATCGGGAAATTCCGAAAAAGGCCCGTGCTTCTTTTTGTTTAGTGTCTATACTGCTTTATGTATTGTGTCACAGTGCTTGTGTATCATAGTGCTGGGTTATCACAGAACCAGGTCAATATGCAAGGTGCTCTTACCGTACAGCTGCTCGTATACAATTTGGTCGCTTTGTGCGACTACGAAACATCTCGAAGCCCGCAAATCGTGTGAGTTCGATTACCGACTCTTCGCGAAGAGACAGATAAGGGGTCTCTATTATTTTATCGCTAATGCGACTTTCCACGATAGTCTCCAAAGGCTGCAAAGTCGCAGCATGCCGCACCATATACGACTATCCAGAGCAGGTTAGTATAGCGCCTCGATAATGCTGCACTAATTGAGGGCCCAACATCTAAGCGACTACCTTCACACCGATACTGACGACTTACTTGGACACAAATTATAATACGGCCTAAGCCAGTAACTGGGCTTGCATCAAGATGCGAAGTACTGCATGTTTCCATTGGCTGCTATCCAGGTTTCGTCTACTTTCAGGAATTCTTGCCTTCTGTTAAAATATCTATCATCCAACCTTTCCGCGCAAAGTATTGCATTGTCGGTAGAGGCTGGTATCCCAAGAGTCGAGCTCAATCTGAGTTACGAATCGAGTGAAATTAGTACTAATTCAGGGGCTTGCAGACTCGTTCCTACACCCCCACCGCCATCCCCTACCCCACCCCACCCCCGGACCCTGCAATAGAGCAGTGTCCAAATCACACTAGCAATAATGACGTTATACTCCCCGATATGGGTGCAAGAACTCAGAAGTACTGAACGGTGCCTCTATTTACCGACCAAGATCAAGTAGATGGAGAGAATGGAAACTATTTGCCATCCCATTTCTGATGTATCCCACAGTAGCACGTATACTTTCGTCGAAGAACAGAAGTTATGTAACATTGGACAAATACTAACGCAGTCCCGGCGGACCTGACATACGATACAGCTGCTAGAATCCCAGATGAATTTGGGGTCACACTCAGGAGAAACTTCGGTTGTGCAATGGAACGGAATTCATTTCTGAACCTTTCCCAATCTTATACGCAGCTTCAATTCTACCCTAACGAGCTCCCCACTGCTGGTGAGGGCAGTTATGTCTCATGATCTGGGCTGACTCCTCAGCTGAGATTTGGTATTTCATGAAATACTACTCCGTAGTATGGGTGAGGTATGGGCCTTTTACTACATCGCGCGGTTCGACACGTAGCGTCCGCCAGACAGCGTGACATGGTTACTTGGCAATTATCACTGCGGTAGGTACCCCACTGTGAGTTATTGGTGATCATGCAGTCCAACCAAGTGCAGTGACATAGTTTGCTTGGGGAGTGAGGTGTTCATACGTCAGACTGGACTGCGCACGTGCTCTGGTACTAGGAATAGACAGATAGTGGAGTTACCATACGGTTGTTGGGATAGTGTTCTGGGCTGGCCCTTGCGTAACCCTCGGCGGCATCCGTTACGTTTACTTGTGCGTACAATAAATTCAGACATTTCCTCTAGTTCGCGATTGATCACAATATACAAAGGTGAGCAACTAACAACGTATAACTGTGGGACACATGTCACAAGAAATCCCGTGCTCGCTACCTACAGATAAACCCATCCTCGTCGGGGCGGTGGCCCAATAAGAGGGCGGTGCAGGCGGGATAGGGTGTCTATGTTTATATCAGCCTGCGCAGGGCGCACAGCCTGAGCGGATTCAAGAACCCCGGAAACCAGCGGGGGAGCATAAAGGACTACGGGAACTACTCGGGGAATACAGCGGTTGTGAGCGTTGCGCTGATGACAGTCTTGCTTGCAACCAGACCGCGAACCAGGCCTCATCCATCCTTGCCATAGGGAGACACAACTGAGACGCTCAATCAAGGCGTTGGGCGCACTGCATTTTTTTTCCAAGCTTGTCGCTATATCTTATCTTGTCAGGCCCAGTTCTTCCTCATGAGTTCAAGTCTAATAATCGTCATGGCGTGAAGCTTATTGCCTTCTGGTCGTGGCTGAAACGTTTAACGACACACTAAGAAGTCTTTGAGACGGGATGTACAGTGCGTAGTGCGGTCCTGTTAGTCGTTCTACGAAACGAGAAATGGGCCTTCGCATTTCCGGAATTTAATCAGCATGACCTTTGATTTTACGCCGAGACTTGCTCCTTCAGAGCAGCTCCAAGCATCACGCATGTATATTTTCTGGACGAGAGGGCACCGTCCTCCCTTGACGTAGGAATCCATGGTCATATGCGGTTTCGTTTAATAACTTTCACCCGCACTTGAATCTGTGTTGATACGACTACATGCCAGTAGCTTGTCTAGCGAGAGTACTGAAAATCTGACCAGAATTCTAGTCTGGGTGTCCAAGTGCAGATTCCCCGGATGTCTTTAAGCGCTACGAGCTTGGTGTCTTGTGGATGAGCTAGTAGACAACCGGCTCTGATTGTGCTGATATCAATCTGGTATATGCAAACTACCGAACCGCCCATGTAAATGTATTATTGTTCGCAAAAACAGATCCCAATTACTGTCGAGCATTCAAGGGCACACAAGAGGAAATTGAGTATGCCTCACCTGGAGAGAGTCAGTCGGATTATTTCAGTGTGGATACTATTGTGAGGGAGAGGCGAGACGAATATTATCTCGGGAATTTCTGGGAGAGGGATAGTTACAGCACTAAACTAGATGCCCATAGCAGAGGGTACTTTAACTCCGCTTCACGGGAACAACAAATGAAGTACAATAGAATCAAGTAAAAATTGAATTTCAAGGTGTTTACTCTAGTTGTCTCAACATCCGAAGACGGAGCAGGTTCGAATACTGCAACAAAGTCAGACATGTTTGAAGAACCACGCTGCTAGCTCGCACCACACGTTCGCACGTACCTCTACTGATCTTTGGAGTCAGTCTCACCGCCCCACGACAGCTTCAGAACTGTGTAGACATCAGACTAACCAAGACCATTGGTCTATTAATAAATTACGAGGGCATACGTCCTGTTGAAGTATACAACATCCGATATCCTGCATTTCTGATGTATAATCTCGCTTTCCCGACTACAGTAGTATCTTAATTCGGTCACTGCTCGTGCAAACTGAGGATAGGAAGGAGTCCCCAAGCTATGCTTTGCCAACTCTGTAAAAACTGTTAAAGATCTATTCAGTAGTACTTCATTAAGTGTCTATCACTCAATTAACCTCAGAATGAG
This sequence comes from Endocladia muricata, assembly GCA_032356245.1. Lineage (NCBI taxonomy): Eukaryota > Rhodophyta > Florideophyceae > Gigartinales > Endocladiaceae > Endocladia > Endocladia muricata. The sequence continues at coordinate 3,789 of JAUKWC010079826.1, forward strand.
GTGATCTGACTGTAGTATGTCAGCTAACATGTACAAAACAGAACAAATCTCTGAGTATCAACAAGCGCAAGTGCAGCGATTAGTCACAAGCGATAAACTACACGAAAGCGATAAGTAACTTGTTTTGGTGAGCAGCTTCCGTGCACGCTGTGCTTGTTTCCCTCTAGTTTCAGCATAGACCACCCCCGTAAGCTTTCTAATCCTCTATGCTACAGCAGGGATCAAAGAACTGGAGTATTGGAAGCAACTAGATACTCCATTTCTGTGGTTGGCTCGTCCCGGAGGTATGCGTCATTCAGTGAAGTGCGAAGTCTTAGCTGATTTTCTATTTCCAGTTGCCTAGCTAGCTGAATCTAGGATTGAACACGATGTCAGCCTGCAGACATCTGACTTGGCTATGCTGTACGTCGCGTTCAGGTTGAGTAACCCAACAGTGGAGCTTTATACCATTCAGGATCACTGTACATCGGTTCACAAGATAGATGAGGCCAGATAAGTTCATTCATATCACGGTTCTGTAAGAATCATCTATTCGAAATTAAAGTTTACTGTAGTGGTGACAAAATGACCTGCATAGTTGCTTCATATGGTCAGCCACACTATTATCAAATGGTGTTCTGTCAATGAAACGACCCAGATGTGACGATCTCTGCCAAATCTGCGTCTGTTTCTACTTTAACTGGGACATTGATGATGCACACACGGAGCAGTTCTTATGGTGTTTCAATTAATATTCTCTCATCGTTACTGATCAATATATCAACGAGATGGTGTGTGGATCCTCTTCTCTTCTCATTCTCCAGTGAGGTGAGAACGTAGTTCTACGCTGTCAATCAAAGTGACGGCCTTGGTATAACACAATATACCATTCGAAACCCCCTTCATCACACAGCGCCTTTGCATCGTCTCTGAAGCAATGGCTTGCTGACTTCGCCTCCGTTCCTGAGTGCACATCTTCGCTCTCCCTCGCTCTACTTCCCAAAGGCCCTCTTCTTCGTCCGGGCACTCCTTTGCGATAAGGTTTGTTGCCCCCTTCTGCTCAGCCTGGACAATAGCTGATACTCCACTTTGGTTCCCCCTCTGCTCTCCAATCATCGCTCGCCTACTTATAAACGAGATGGTTCTTGTTGGACTAGCCGGTTTGTTCTGCAGATGGATTGGTAACGTATGCCAAAGATGAGATGGATCCAATTGGGGGCGATTAAATAGACGGCTACATATGAGTTCCTGACAAGGTACGTCGACTCATTTATAAATACTTGAGATAGCATCGTATCTGTACTTGGAGAGCGTTCTCTGCTTACAAACTTATAATGGCCACCACCGATGGAGTTCATTCCCTGAGAAACGTCCTACTGAGGTCGGCAGGTGCAATTCTACTACCCAAGACAGTAGACTACAAAACTCCTGCTTGGAACTTGGAAGGCATATTTACATTCTCAGTAGTTGGGAAAAGACCGGCATATAGAAAGAATCAGATCATAGAAACTCTGCTGTATCCATCATACCGTCCTTACTTCAACTCGTTTCGTTTTCTCGTGATTGTTGCCGCGATATCCCAGAATTTCCTATGATGGCGATGAAGATTGAGGCAAAGCACACCATAGGCAGCTTCACGTCCATTTTATTGAACTCCAACCTTCAACAACCAAAACCTCTCTCTACTCCGACTTGGTCTTGACGCTACCTTCAAGTACTTTTCCGACAGACGCAATTCCGGCGATTCTGAACCTCATTCAATCGCATATGCCCTTGAATCGCAGACCGGCATGTGTCGCAATTCACGATTTAGGTCTGCCTCGAAATCCCAATGCAGCGGTTTGTTCGCCGCCATCAAATAGCATCACGCGAACCAATTCATATTTTACAATCCCCCCATCTGCAATGAACTGTAGCTACGATCTAGATGCGTTCGACGAACCCATGTATATCCATCTGGATTCACTTGTCAATTCACTGCAGTGCTTCTCACGATTCATGCCATGTTTGCTACCAAATTCATCAATTCGTTTGTGATTACAACATGATGCCGGGACAAAATCGTAAATCAATACCTAGCGCGCAGTTAGAATGTTAAGAATGGCTGAACTGTTGGCATATGAGTATCTCCGTTTGGAAACGGTATTTAGATAGGTGAGGGAAGTGACAACAGTCCAAGTATACTGGCATCAGCCGGTTGGAGTTGGGAAAGATAAATTTCGACACACAACACTCGCCAGAACCTCCAATCTTTTTTAGTCGTCATCGATTCGCTGGGAATATACGTTTTGCATACGGGTGTGGTGTGTATTATGCACTACGAAGTATAACCGACGACGGAAACCTTCTTTCACTGCCAAAAGAAGCTGTAATGCAGAGTATCTGAGGCCAATCTGGCTTTGTAAGTTATTCTCCAATCTCGTCTATCAACACAACCTCAATCAAGTGGGATTTATATGCCCACCACGCGAAAGGTCAGATCTACACTCCTCTATATCTAAATCATAGAGCGCTATTGTAAGTAACAGTCAATCCAGATTGGTTTTGTGCTGAGGAGTTGAGAAATTCTCGTTCTTGCAGTTATGGCTTACCATGTGAAAATCGATTGGAATAACATGGTTAGTTGCAGTCGGAATATATCCCCAAATTGTACGACAGTACGAGAACCTCTTCTTAATTTGACAAAGACTGAAGGAACTATAAGCAACAGTTCAGATATTATGAATCCTATATATAGACTCGTCGAGAAAATACCAATGCACTAGTACCTACAGAAACGATTCTGAAACAGTCCGAAAGTGAGTTGCACACACGACACACTTTTCCAACGGATATTAAGCTAGTTAAAATATCTTCCTTTCCTGATCGTACCAGTTGTTATAGTGCCCATCTGAGTATACTTAATCCTTTCCCCTGGCTATCCAAAACACACGCGAGAGACGAATATTGACCTATCTTGTTCTGCATTTCCAAGCATCAGGTTATCTGTGCAGGTACAATTTCACATCTTTCCGACCCGGAGTTATTGTGGTGGGGTTCCTTATCTGCATTCGTTGGGCATATATTGCAAGAAACCAGCTAGAAACGCAGAATCCAACAACAAAAACAGTGGAGTACGAAAGCTGTTTAGTGGTTATTGGGTTGGAAGAATTCAATTCTGCTTATCTGTACAGTTTCATTCCATTCAACATAACAATACAAACTACTCACGGAGGGATTTCGTTAGTCCCCGATTTTACTCAAAACATATGGAGGACCAAAATCAGGATATGGCAGCGCAAGATGCTGAATACAATATCACAATGGTCGTTGTCAGCACTGGTACTCGAGCGCCCCCCAATAATCCGTCATTTGTGAGATACAGTTCTGAAGATCCCTGCAAATATGTAAAAGCACACACTAAAGATTGGGTCTCTCAAGAATTTGAGGGCCTAGAAACTGCTGGCATACGAATTACAAGAAGTATGGGGCGGGCGGCGGCGGTTTCTCGATGCGGCATGGATGCAGAATCTGGAAATGCAAGGGTTATGAAAAGCATAGGGTTGCTGCAGACTGTACCTCTCGCAGAATTGATCCTTCAAAGAACCACTGCTGGGTGCACAGAACGTATTCCTCTCTGGCACAAGACGGAGCAGAGACGAATAGGTGGACGAGCGGCTCCAAGATATGCGAATCTTAGTAAGTATTTGCAGAAAAACCCGGAATATGAGATTTATACATCCCAAATACGCAGTCAGAACCAGATAAGATTACTAGTTGACGAGACAAACGGGAATCTGCCAACTACTACCTCAGATGACATAGCATGTCTTTCCGAAGGCTGCGAAGTCTTTCACATAGTTACAAACGACTGAAGTTCTTTTCGTAAGTCGCAGACAATTCTAGTTTTAGAGCAGTAAGCGTTGAAACTGCAGTTTGGAGATGTTCTCAAGGAAGCACCAGCACTGCTCACCACCTATACACAACGAAACTATGAGGTAGTACTTCTTGTAAATTAGGAAAGCGTTCCGGGGATTGTAGTGGACATTTAGACCAAAGCACACAATGAGCATTCAACCTTAGCCACTGGCGGGAGTTCCAAACGACATTCCCGTACCTTCATGATCGAGAACCGGGTCTGCTGAGCCTATTTGCAAAATTAATGCGACATGCATGCTAGGCATCCACCTCGCGGGTGTTGGGGTGTCTGAAAAGTTCTTGTCATAATGACAACTTGTGTGCATTTCAGTATAGCTACTTGAATTTACCGGAGTAACAAAACCATCCAGGTTCTGGAAGGTTTATTTATACAGCAAACTAGCAGATCGGCTACCTTGAGGTGCTTGAAGGTGCCTTAAAACTTTACTATCTACTGTTCCATACTCTGAGGTGCACAGGAACTGGAGTACGAGATTTCCCGTGCGTAGGTATGGCAATTGTTTCTGTATGTATCGATGTCAGAATTAGCATAGTGAGCTCGCTTGGTCCACTTCATCAACGTATATGGAGCCAGAATTTATTATATAGTGTCGTTTGGCCTAGAGGACTGCATATCCAGGACGTCAAACTAATCCTTGCTGCCGATGTAGAAATAAAACATATGCTAGGTACACTGCGAGACTAGTCTGTTGCTGATTAGAATAGTATTTTCATAATCTCGAATCTGCAAGGCATTCATTAGCCAGGAGGAAGATCAAAAGCGTACCTCTGAATTCTCTCTTTCTTGTTTTGTTGAAACGTCACTCGTTCCTATTACTGGCTTAATTTATGTGAACCCGTTTTAAGCAAACTTTGTGCGTGGAGCTTCAACTTAAATATAACCAAGCAAAATCCCGACGTCCCCCTCACCTGCTCCATGAATGTAGCGCTGTCCTGAAACGTTTTAGGAAGTCGAACTGCATCATCACAGAGGATCAGATAGTTCGTATCTAACCCAGCTGAAAGGTATTTTAATTATGTACTGAGAGCAGAGCACACACTACTACACAACTCTGCCACAGTCAACCGCGACACAGTATGTGTAAACTTATTGTGCCACCTGTATGCAGCACACTCCCGAAGCAGTACATTAAAAGGAAAACGTATGCTTCTACCCCAACTATAACTCAAAGCTGTTTTGCATCCCCGCAGCTCTTTTCCAAGCCCATTCGGGTTACAGAACTTTTCACAGTGGAAGTTTTGAACAGGAGCTACAAAACAAACTGCAATTATCCTTTTCGAATAAGAATAGTTACGCTGGATAGTCTGAGATCATTCGCGTCTGGTTTTGAACGGCTGCCAGGATCTACGGGTTTAATTTTAGCATAGAAATGGCGATAGTCTGAAACTGGTAAACATTCTGTTTTTTCCCCTTTCGCATGAACTGATTGAGTTAGTGCTCAAGGACCTCTCTTTTATCTGACCGAAGCACAAGCAATAGGGCAAATAGTAGTACGCGTTAGGCTCTGTATTAAGGCTAACCGCGCGCATAACAGGTCTGCATCAGAAAAGGGGCTCCAATATACACTACGCAATCGATTTATGGGTCCTCGTTGAAAGAGTGTCGGCGCGGCATCCGAAAACTTTTCTTGATGGCGATGAAGATAGAGAACACTCATACACTAACCAACTACAACCCTTTTCTACAGAGCCTCAACTCTTGACCACCCATATCCTCTCTCTATTCCGACTCAGTCTTGTAGCTACCGGTAAGTACTTTTCCGTCACGAGCAATTCGGGTGTCTTGGGGCCTCGTTGAATGCCATATGCCTCTGGAATTCAGGTTTGACGTGTTGCAAATCAAAATTCGGGTCTGATTATAACCTGTTCCAAGCTTTTGTCCCCCGCGTCCAGAAACAATCACGGGAATCACATCATATGTTGCGATTCCTGTATTTCCAGGCTGGAAAAATCACTCTAGTTTCAATCTGGGTGCGTGTCATAAATGGCTGCAGTGCTGATCACGATTCATTCGTATATTTGCGAGCTTGCCATACCTTCAACTTGTTTGGGGATGACAATACTTGACCTCACTGTAGCGGCATTGAAAATATTTTATCACCTGCCATCTGGGCAGTCTCTGATTCGGTGGGTGTTACAGATCCCTTGCAGGCGTTCCCCAATCCACAAAGAGACTTCCTCATGGGAAAGAGCTGATACTGAACTCAACTCAGATCAAGTTCCAGTGGGCTCATGTATGAGGCAACGTCCTACTTTGCCTACTGCAGAAGAAAACACGAGCCCAAATCTCGCCGGTCTTAAGATAGCTCATGAGCGTACTACAAAATTGCTTCGTAAACCCGCGACAGTAGCGAACGTAAGGAAGGTAACTATGGCTGCAACTTTTCGATTGTGCGATAAGAGCGGATTGACCGGCAGAACACGTCATCCTCGATCTCCGATGCCTATTAGACGTTGATCGTTGACCATCTGCGAGTTGAATATGTGCTGAGCGCCTATAAGTGTGAAATTTCTCTTTTGAGGGCTCGACAGGTTGCAAAGTAGTTATGCGGTAGGATCTCTTCATTGACCGGTTCTACATAAAACAATGTATGGTGAGAGCGTCTCGAGGGATGCTATATAGCTGCACAACGAAATCGACCTGGTGATACGAAATCAACAGAAGTCTTAGGATCTGAAGAGTCCCTATTAATAATAGACATACATAGTTGACAGCTAAAATGCGAGCACTGATAATTTACCAGGAGCAGACTCACAATTCATTTCAAAACAAACTCACACGTTTTAGCACTACCCCCCATTCATATTCGGAATCACAGACCCCCTCGAAAAGTTGCTTGAGTTCATTCATCCCACATCCAGAGTGATAGACGTAGACTTTTCCGTGGATATAGTGGAAACGTCCTAAACCCATGACTTTTAATGTCTTTGCATTTGGAGAACATGAACTGCAAACCTAAGAAGCCTTCGATGACGAAGACCGTCCAGCAGCATACGCCTGGGCTTTGTAGAGGTCTTGTGAACCTCAAACCCGCCGCCAAAGTTCACATCGTTATGTGAAGGTTCTTCTACAGACCTCTCGCGAGCATATAACGATTTAAGGGCAACACTGGCGTTAGGTCTATCTGGATCTTGGTAGTGAAAACCAATAAGAGTCGAAAACTGCTCTGTCACCATGCTCGGTACAGTTCTGGAGAGCCAACATCATAAATTCCACATCAGAGGTAGTGAATCTCATTTGTTGATCTCTAGTTCTGATCCTTTTGTCGACGTTATGGGAATCTTGAAGCTAGCAATTATGTCTGCCAACATGGGACCATGGTACATGGTAGTTGCAACATGCTCTTGGGACTGTCATTTTAGAGGACTCAAGGTGAGGTTTTCTGTAACATTACGCTCAGTTTATACAGTACATATTGCCGCTAACCAAGTTTCTCCGAATCGATCTGACTAAATGGCGTCATCCTCGGTCAGCTTACATGACGGGCTTGAGTTTAGGCGAATTAGTACCCATCGCGGCGCTGGAATCCTTGCCATCTATTGCTTATGCTGGAATGCAGTCGATATGGCATCCCTTCCTGGATATCTTGGTAATAGCAGTAAACGTTAGGCAGTTGTCGAGAAACAGTTTTGCTATTCCTAGCAGTTTGAGCTACGGTCCAACACAAATGGCGTTGTTAGTCTGAAATTATAACTCGATCAGTCGAAGAGGTGCTGAGATGTCGAGGCTGAAGTTGCTCTCGAATTGTTGTTTGATATTTCCATAGCCTGACAACTGGAGTACAGAACAGCTCATTATGCCACTTATACTACAAATAATCGAGCATTGAATGTTCAGGATGACGCCCGACCTCTGGTCGCCGACCACCCCCTGTCCTCGCCAGGCAGCATCCAGAGTGCCACACAGTGGCGCTGACACACCACGCGGACATTCATTGGCCGATGTGAACAGGAGACGGTCTGATGACTGCTTGGTACGGCGCGCGCGCGCTAACCGCCACCCATGCCGCTGTGTGGTAATTGCGCAAGTTACTTTACGATCGACGCATTCGGTGTAGAGCTGACATGCGTTGCGGGCGCCAGGTGATCCGACAGTGAGGGCGCTGTACACGTGTCGACACCCCTGTCATGAGGCCTATAATTATTAATGACTAACATATGTCGGTAGTGTACTTTAGTATATTTTAGTATCCTTACTCCTTCCAATTTAAGTTCACTCGTCGCCGGCGCCCAACCTGTATGCATATCCCTAGAGCTACAGTCGTCTAATGAACCACTCCCTGGTAAGGTGTGCTCCGGTCTAAAAGCTCACAAGACGCTGCCTCTGGCTGAACCGGATCGTTTCACTGCCCCTGGCGTTCACTACTCATCGAAGATCAAATTCCCTGCTCACCCACGGTGATTCGAGTTATTGAGCGTAGACGAATTGGCTTGAAGACCCGCACCGCGCACTTGCATCCCCTTACTCGTCCGCGCGATCCAAGGCATGGGGGGTGGTGGGCCAGATCTTCCCTACATACGCGTGCGCGAAACTTCCATGAGGTAAGCAGTTGTGCTCCTTATCTCTGTGGGTCATCTAGCTTCATCCGATGGAGTGCTTGCCATTCGGCCTGCTCTTTGACGCCGTGGATAAGCACGTGCGGCGAGTTCTCCCCACTTGGGATTTACGCGCCAATTTGCCGACGAACAGTCCCTATCCTCGTAGCATCGGTTCGTTGCCGACATCCAGTATTGTTCAAGGGACTCCAAGAGAGCCTGTAGAGTATCTACTCCCTGCAGAACAAGCACTACGTGTCTTTAGGCGATCGGTCTGTACCTACGCTCGTGGAAACAAGCTCCGATGCGATTCGCACGATCTTCAGCGTATTCCCCCTCATTATTACAAAGCGCCACGCGCCAATTAGTGATTATGTTGTCCGCAAACCGACGTGAGCACACTACAGAGGGCGATTCACACACTGATAATCTCGCCATCCTGCATTTATTCTCCTTTGGACAACGTTCTCTTCATTGGGTGTCCTTCGTCCTACCATCTCTGCACAGCAACAGGTCCCGTGTCACAGCTGATGTCGGGAGCCAGGTACCCTTTCTTTGGTGGCTAAATGTACCGGTGAGACTCACCATAACGCTTGTCTTGGCCCAGAACTCACTACTCTACGGGCAGTGTCCCACAATAGCTATCTGGATACCTCATCTTCTTTGTGGTATCCGGCCGACTAACGAAAAGTGCTGAACACCAGTAGAAACGCTGCTTTACCATACTCTCCACCAGCTCCAAATACTCTCATCGCCGCACATGCCTTCAAGCAGCTGAAAATTAGTGGCCTGGCTATCACTAGTTGCAGCGACACAATTTTCCACCAGGCTTCATCTCCAATGCATACTGTCAGCGCTACATTGGGCTTTGGTAAGTTTAATGCAGGTACAGAGCTACTCGAGACGGTTTCGATATGTGGCGTCATCAAAACAATCGGATGGTATGAGTCTGCTGGTTATAATGGTTCCATATACCTTGGGACGACTACAGAACTGGTGTCTAATAACTAGGATCGATATCCTGAAACGTTGTAAGCTTTCACCTTTGCTTTTGGCCTCAACATAAGTTTTCCAAAGTTCTCTGTTGGTTCCCAGAACCATCCAGCTCAGAAAAACCTGTTGGAATATGCACATGAGGTGGTCAAATAGATATCATGATATAGGATAGAAGGTCTAAGATATAATCTCTCTGATTGAACCACAGGTCTTCCGAGCCATCGTCGAAGTGAACTCGGTTGTTTACAGCGACCTCGCCATGGGTCCACACTGTACCATTGAAATCAACAAACCAACTAAATGCATCTCCATTACTGCTTCTTGTCACACAACCACTTCCTCCGTCCAGGGATTTGACAACTTCGACACGACCCAAATGACTTTGCAGTTGCTCAGAGCTCTGCAGGGCAGTAGAGCTGCTGTTTGAGCAGAGCGTTCCGGAGCATATCCCTTTACTTCTTTTATTCTATTCAGAAAGACATGACCTTGGCATCTACTGTAAACCCGTAGCTGAAATGGACACTAATCATACTTTAGCCGCTGACTCTGGACCTGCTGGCAACTCTGACCGTTCTCTGGACCCTCTCGACATTCAAGTTGGCACTACACTCTCGCTGGTACTTTGAGTAGAAGGCCGCAGTGTGAGGGTGCTCCTGAACTCGCGATACAACAACGCAACGGTGATCGGAATTGCGAGACATAAGTTTGGGAATTTGTGCGCTCAAAAGAATATCCCGTAAGATTCTTGCGTTTATCATAGGTAAAGTAATTGAGTCTAACCTAATCGAATCATAAATTGTACCAGGCGTCACGTGGGCAAAATGGAGGAGTTATAAACAAACCCTAATGATTCAGTATTTCTACTCGATTTTTGGCCCCACATGGGCCAAGAAGTGCAGTTTACACCGGTGTTTGAGACCGCGGGTATAGACTTACTGCGAACTCTCCGTTCAGAGCCCTTCGATTTCCCCATATGTTACTACTGTACCTGCAGCAAGGTATACTCGCGACAATCTTGCGCATTTCTTCCGTGGGCGCAAATAGTCTACGATGGTACTTTGATGATGGAAAATCAAAATCAGGATAGGGTATAGGGTCTTGGTAGCACAAGTCACTAAGTTTCCAGACGTTTTTCGGAAAGCCAGAAATATCCGAAAGTTGAGGTACCTGCACTAGCAGTTGTTTAATACTAGAAATCTGCTATTCCTGCCCACATGGGCCAGTTCTGCACACTAGTTTTCGGCGCACGGAATGTTTGAGGTCGATTTTACTCCTGGCGCATTTTCTATTTAAGCGGGTGTTGTTTGTCGTTCTTAGAACATTTCCCCGAAAAAAACCAAGCAGCTTTCTCAACCATCGTTCCAACTGTTTTGTCGGACTTTTTATAGCCCCGTCATTTGTTCTAAAACCCACACGAATGATTGTTGGAATGGCGTGGTCCGATCTACATCGCCTACATTTGTTGCGTACAGAAACTCGCGATACCAAATCAGGCGACACGGAACTTGCCCACCTGCCCCGGATAACGGCGGATTAGAACTGCTAGTTGTGGTTGTTCATGGTCCGTTTGCATGCTCAAGCAAACGGCTCATATAGAGAAAATACTGTATTCTTGATACCTAGACTTATATGCAGCACGTATTACTGCTTCTATGGTGTTTATAGCAGTCTGTGATATCGTAAAATACTTTCGCAGAACAATTACTAATACTAACTTGATATTAGGGGCATTGATTGAACAGACTTGTGGGCCAAATCGACTGTTGGCATATTTCGGTTATTTTTATTCCCAACTAAAACCACGGCACAGTCAGCTGTCATCTCGGCCATCTCATTTAGCCATGATATTATCATTTCACTCATTAACTGCAGTTTCGTTTTTAGTCGCAGTAGTTGTTTCAAATGCCATTGTATCAGACGGACGAAAGCTGCGGAAGGTGAAGGCGGGCGTGAGGGACGGTAAACATTTCGTTGATGTGTCGTGACCCAAACCCCGTTCGATGAAAGCCTTCTACTACTCCTGGAATAGATCTGCTGATGGCCGCAGCTTGGATTGTAGTAGATGAGGCCTGTGTAAACGTGATATTCTGGCAAAACTACGAATGCATACGTCATGCTCCGGTGGAAACCATATCCGCGCCGTAGCATTGCTACTGTGGGTTCTAAACTACTACTTGAAGGATAATACTCATGGCCAAGCCCCACACTCGAGCGAGCTCCACAGTTCCAACACCAACTGCATACTGGATACCTAAACTCATGGATAGTATACCTATCTCAACCTCTAGTACCTACTGTTTCCAGCCACTTTTGATACCCTTTTCAGAATTCCATGCAATGCCCTCTCGGTAGTGCTGAAGTGACAATAATCATACGAATCGCGCTTAATGGCAGCTCTCTGCTGTTGATACCACACATCGATTGTCGTAATTCTCGTTTAGACTGAACTTTCAGACAAATATCATCTCAGCCGTCCGGATTAGCGACGAGTGCATCAGTTCATGACCAATTTGCTCGTATATCTCGAATCCCAGTAGATCTTACAATCGCCGTTGCGACAGCATGCAATACCCTTGCCGTTTCTCGCTTCAACATCGCAGGTACGCAACTACTATCCGGTAATTTGTGCGATCGATGTGTATTCACAACCTGACTTCATACGAGACAGGCTCGTCATACGGTGGGTCTTGGTAAGTAGACCGATGCAGGAGGCGAACGATGGTCTACCTGGGTCCCAACGAGGCGATTCAACAAAATATTGCCGCTCGGTCGCAATTATCTCCGCTAGGTGGAGTTATGACTGAGAAAGACAAATTTTGACATTGATATTAATCTGTGTCATATCGTCTATCAACCGGATCTGTCGAAATTAGTATTTTCGTACGAATAGGTATAAAAACGATCCGAACGCTGACGATTAGGTATAGGAGTGAGGGGACGAGGTGGCATTGAAAGAGCACAATGATGTATCAAGCCAGCAACTACATTATTACAGTTATGAATGGCTTATAGGGAAACCCTCGATGGAGGCCTGTCAGCATACCTCGTGGCTCTGCGGGCAACTAAGTCATACCTCAGATGCAACTTTCCTATCGGTGATGCTGGCAGGACCTTACGATACGATTCGTTGAGACTTTGCTACAGATGGACACTGCAGCATACTCGTTTTCACTATTTCCAGCATCAGCAATAATTATGGGGCAATTGGCCTCAGATGAGGTTAGATGTCACGCTAGTGTTGCAGAATCTGGAAGAAGCTCACTTCGGCTACTCTTAGTGTTTTTAAAGCCCTTACAATACTCCATTTGGACAGGTTAGCGCTGTCCGTATACTTTGTGGACTTTCTGCATAGTTAAAGTTTGAGTGCAACGAAGTTCGCAACCATCTAATTTCATATCATGGGATTAGATGCGGAAAATAACGCACCCACCAATTAGCATATTCACAAAACGTCTGATGATATTTCCATATAGCCTCCATAACCAGTTTACCTCACATAAAGCTATGCTTGACTTTTAACTGAGGAAAACTCTAGTGTCTATTGGTCATTGAGTCTTGCCTCATATAAGGTCATCTGTGGTCTCATTTGAGGCCAGCCGGCCATCGAGAATATATTTAAAGTATTTAATACGTATGATAAGTAAGTTAGTTGTTGTACGTGTAAGTTACCTCACCCCCATTTATGATACCAAAACAAAGGGTAGCCTACTTCATTGCACTCAGACTCTGACTGGGCAAAACGTTCGCTGAGATTTCCTACAGCTCACTCTGCCACAGTAGAGTACTCATTGACCTTCGAGCAGATACGAAGAAGAGCAAAAATGGACATCTCCTTGTCACTTGAATATCTTCGCAAAAGTTGGCCTCAAATGAGGCCAAATGTCCAATAGACACTAGTGCCCGATGGATAATGCTGGCAGTCCATCGCCGATCTTTGTCAACGATGGTTTGGAATACCAAACTAAAGTGCTCCACAAAATTACAATACACTCGCTTGATTCCCAAATACACCAGAACACATTAAAACTTGTTGTGAAACCACATAGAATAAAATTGAATGGTATTGTCCGCATCAAATAGCCACTGTTGGGGTACTCGACCTGAAATTCACGCACTGCGTAGCCAAATCAGATGCGTGTAGGCCCACAGCGGGCACAAACCCAGACTCAGAGAGCTAGGCGAGTGCAAATAAAACAACAACTAAGAAGTGTAGGTTACTGAACGACGCTTGCCTTTTAGGCGAGGTAGTGAGAGATCTAGAGTATTCAGCGACTTTAAGTACCCAAGTGTTTCTCGTTCCCTACTGTAGTACGGACGAGTAGGAAGCTTACGATTGTGGTTCACGCTGGAACCACACGACAACAGTTACATTCGACATGGCAGGTACTCAAGACACCTTCGTGGAAGCTGTCGCCTTGGTGGAAAGTATCAGTTTCGAGGAATTTGTTGCCTCCGTGGAAGCTATTGCCCTCTTGGAGGGTATCGCCCAAGACTCATAGTAAGAGCTGCACTCCTTGCTGTTACGACTTGTTGGCTACGAAGTAGCCAATAGCTTGCACCCACTAATGAGAATATTTTATCAGAACGAAGTTTAGGTCTATTCGATATTTAGAAAGATGAGAACCGGTCTCTAATCCCAAAGATAAACTGAACTACATAGCTACTCTTGCTGGATGTTGGCGACTGCTGCATTGGAAATTTGCGGACAGTATTTCTTCCACCTCATAGTTTCCCGCTCAGACTTACTTTTTTATGTTCGATATAACATAGCCTCTAGTTTTGCAATTTCTGTGGATTCGAGATGGAAAGAGATAGTGTGCAGGATTTAGATACGGTTTTCTTGATTCTCCATTTAACCTTGAAAGATGTGTTGCTGGTGGCAAAATGCAAACGACTTTTTATTGTCACTAAAGTTGGAAGAAGGAAAGTAACAGTGTAGCCGCGGAAAATCTTCTTCGTGTTGATGTTCCAGAGCTTCTCTGCAGCGTGTTGAATTGAGCGCAAATAACTAAAAGGTTAGAAAACCGAATCTGCTCAATGCTTTCACCCAAACTGCACTGCTAAGGCATCCATACCCTTTTTCTAAAGTATACTACTACCTCCAAGTGCTCCTGCTCCTTTAAATACCCTCCTAGTTGGCAGTGGGGACTTGACACAAAAGACATTTCACCTGGCATCGAACCCTCCCCACTGACACAGTTCACGCTCAACGCTTGTTGACATTCGCAGTTGTAAGTCACTTCCAGAGTCGTACTGTAGACCACAGCAGCGCGCGGTCGTGGGCCAATCATTTCTGCCGATAGTTATGCTGATTGTGTTCGAATTTCCAACTGGCAGATTATTTTCTTTTTTGTTTTGATTCCAGCTACAGGAGGTTCTGTTCTTCAGGTGTATGTTAATTCGTAGACACTCCTCACTTGCTTAGTGCAACAACAGAATGGTGCGAAAAGGATCTGTGATTTGGAAAAGCGCTCCGATTAGTGCAATCACACCACACACAGCAGTACGGTCCTTAAAAAAGTATAGAATTACAATCATTCTGAATTATAGAAATAGATCAATCTAGCCATCTTGGAACCCCGTGGAAATATTTTTCCGGCAGTGGTCCGGAGCTTCTCAATAGCGCGGCGGGTTCAGTACAAATTTTTAAATAAGTTCTAGAACTGAATATCCACGACGCATTTAATCATACCGCCCTGCTAAGGTCTCCAGGTCTTCTCCTAACCAGGATATCTGTTTCAATGTGGTTCGCTAAATAGCCCCTCTACTCGGCAGTGGCCGCTGACAATAAAACATCTGGGTTGGCACTAAACCCACCATACTAGCACAGTTCTCGCTCAATACTTTCCATACAATGTCAGTTTTAGTTCATTCAACAGGCGCACTTTAGACCATCTTCGTATCGTATACTACCGTGCTCATATGTATACCAATCTAATCATATGAGTCGTACTGCAGAACGCCGCGGAGCTCGACCGCGGGCAAATCACCTCCGGTGATAAGTGTGCTGATTACGTTTCTAATTTATAACTGACTGTTTATTTTGTCTGTTTTATATTGTTTATTTTTGTTTTTTCTGATTCCAACTGCAGCACATTCTGTTCTTCAAGTATGTAGTACCTCGTTACATTCCGAACTTGGTTCGTAGAACTATCTCGCAGATAAGATTGCGAAAGTAGTGATCACATTAGCAAATTAAACCCTGCGGTAGAGATGATCATATGAGATAGAAGCCTAGATGGGTTCTCAAGAGAGAGGGAAGGGGGAAAGAATTGGACAACTTTAGGTTTAATATAGTGGGAAAAGCGATTGAAATGGATAGGTAGGGAGGTTCCGAAGCAACCTCTGGAAACAGTAGGTGTCGGTCTTGGTTGGTGCATTGTCACTACGACCAAAACCCCTAAGAACGATCAGAACCATCAGCTTTTATAAAAAATGCCCTAGTTTCGATTGTATTCGGTGCCTGTGGTGGGGCATCGATTGGGCGATATTCATACTTAAACTTAAGTCTAAGTAATTCCTTATGGTCTTTCGTTGCCCGGAGCAATTTTGGAGTGTATTCGATTTGGTACACACCCGACGAATGGAACCTTCTGTAGTCGGAATCAAAACAAAATAAAAAACCTGTCAGTTGGAAACTAGAACAGAGTCAGCACACTTTTCAGCAGAAATGATTGGCCCACAACCCCGAGCAGCTACAGTCTGCAGTACAACTCATGTGATTCTGTTGGAACTTGGGCATGTCAGCAACCACCGCGAAGGTAGTCTACAGTACCACTCTTAAATTGACTGACACCTGCGAATGTCAGCGTAGCATTGAGCGTGAACCGTATCAGCGGGAGGGATTCGGAGCCAGGTGAAACTTGTTTAGTGTTAGCCCCCACTGCTAACTAGGAGGGTACTTAAGATACCGCTTGCAGGCAGCAGTCTAGTTTAGAAAAGGGTTTTGATACCATAGCGTTGCACTGTACGTAAAGAAATTGCGCAGGTTCGGTTATTTAGCTCCTTGAAAATGTGTGCCGAACCCACCACGCTGCGAAGAAGTTATGGACTATCATCGTTAGGAAGTTCCCCGCGGTTACACTTCCATTATTCAAAGCCACTCAATGGTCTCTTCTCAAGCACCAGAGAAAAAAAATAAGAACTATTTCGCAACAAGTCTGTGTTATGTAGCTTCCAAGCTACTACATTCCTAAGCTCATACCTGTGAAGTAGAAAATGTGAGAACAAAGCGTACAAATATCCAGTTCTTGTACATTCTGGCCCTGATATCTACTACAGTGTATAGATTTACGAACATTTTTACAATTTCATCTGGCCTCCTTTGCGCCTTACCCGGTACATAGGACGCTACGAGCCAACCCTATGTAGGGTATCCCAAACACACCCACATGCGTGCAAAATTAATTAAGTTTGCCGAGGACACGTGATATCTAATATCTGATTGTCACGACCGCACGATTGACGGCTTCCAGGTATTTTTCGACCCCTCCAGAAATCTGCAAGCGATGTAAAAACACGTGCTAGTAAAAAAATTCGCTTCATTCGATCACGGTATGAGTCATCGGGACAGACCTTCGAGCTATTTGCACACGCCGAAACCTTGGTGTCTGTCAACTTGCTGAGGAAGTACAAACTGCACGTGAGCTGGCGAACTTTGCGATTGAGCATTCTTACAGTGATATTATGAACTACTTTCAGCAAGAGCTGCATGAAGCCTTTTAGAGCGCTTCAGTAGCATCGGAGTAGGAAGACAGTTTCCATATTTACGTGCCAGCACGTAAACTCATTTCACTGTCATAAACGTGATCATAAACCTATCACCGTATCCAGGAACGACCAACAAAATTACATCCTAATGTATGTACGTATAACTTGCGATGATACGATTTGAGAAAAATCAGGTGAGTTGTACTGTCGCTCGACTTCGACCGCCAAGTCTTCTCGATGATCAAAATATACGCTGTACTGTAGAAGGACCAAAGCAGTTGAGCACTTGCAAGAAGCAAGATTGAGATCACAGCGATTTCTGAAACACTCTAGATCAGAATGACAATCAATTGACAATAGGGAATTGAAATCCGGAATGGCTGTGGCCTGCAGTACTATTGGCAAGCTGGCGGTGGAGATATTTGATATAATAATTCAAAGATGACTAATGTCTATTGGACATTTGGTCTCCCATGAGTGCCAATTTCGCTTAAAGATGTATAGGTCAAGGAGGTGTCCACTTTCACAGTTCTCGCTATCTATCTGCAGCTTTGCACACTCTATCCAGACAGAGTGGAGCTGTGGGAAAGCTTAGCGGCATTTTTTCGCGGTCAGGAATTGAGTGCAACGGAGTTTGCAATTCTTTGTTTTGATATCATAGAAGGGGGTGAGATATATTTCACCTACAACAACTAGCATACCCATCATTCGTATTACATGATCTGCATACTTTCTTGATTGTCTGTTGGCCTCATGTGATGCCGAGCTTAACCTCATATGAAGCAAAAACTGATGTCCGATTGGCACTAGCTAGCATTGCGAGTTTGCGGTGGCGGTGAATGCGCATTTGCTATTCATATGCATTTGGGATTCAGTGCAATTCACCTCGATAGCTGTTAGGTTAACGACAGTACTCGAGGAAGGAGTATTTAGCAATACTGGAAAGAAAGGTACGAAACATCAGGAGAGCAGAGGACAGGAGAACCTCAGCGTTTGAGAACGTTCTGTTTTGGTTCCTTTAAATTCCGTCAAAGTGGTTCTTCCGAGCTACGCGGCAACACTCAGATAGCTCCGTCCTTGAAAATCGTACAGTAGTGCTGATATGTTTTAGATATTGTCCGATCTCGAGCTCAGATTGGATGTATATCTCCTTACAATTCTCTGGTGCATATTCTGGTGGCAGTTATCGTGCATTTGATAGGCAGATACGGGGAGGGCTTGTATTACAGTTCTTTTCTTCTTCGAATTCTTGGGCACAGACGAGGTTTCAACTACCGCAACGGTACTGATCATTCTTGATCTGAAACGAAAGATTGCTGCCCCAGTCATTGATGTCTCGATTCTATGCGAGGGGTCCCTGGAAGCAGTTGGAAATACTTGCAGTAACACGAGCTCAGAATGAACGCAATTAGAAAGACTAGACAAACCGCGTGGGAACCGTTGCTGATTATCTACTTTCTATTATATTGATTTAAATAAAGAATCGTGAGTTTGGGCATATCTCTGGTGTTTCTGCGTCATAATCGGCCCATCCTACTTGAGAAAACGTGATCAGCTTTGCGTTGCACAGAGTTGCGTTGTGGTAAAAGACCAGGTCGTCCAAGAACTATAATCTCGGTATTGCGTTGCGACAGCAGTAAGATACGGATACAATTTGCGCCTTTGCATGGTGTTGGTTGTTGTTGCGCGCGCCGAAAGGAAGTCGCACTGGTCGCGGTTTCCGTAGTTCTCCCTCGCGTCGCTCTCGGAAGATGGTGGGCACCCCAGATGTCCGGGACCCCCTCAGTCAACGAGGCCGACACTATCCTGAGGAGTTTTTTTCTGGGCGGCTCCAGTCTGGTGCAATGGCACGTGCCCATCACACAGTACAGTATAGCGAGCCCAGGTACTGTTTGACCTACACAACGGTAGGCGTACCGCCTACCTACAGAATAGAATACAGTACAGTTGTCACGGCGCCCAAGCGGATAACAGTAAATACATACTGTATTATGATAAACTATCTCCCGCCTTTCTTACGTCTACCTGTTACCCAGGCGCGTACGCTATCCGCACAGACGTACTTCTGTCCTGCTACCCAAGAAGGACCTGTTCCCACGTACCGTGGGAGAGGTTGAGGTGAGTGCTCTGACACCCGACTTACTTTAGTCGCCTCGCGAAAGCGTTTCTACATTTCAAGCGCTTCTTTTGCTCTTGACTGGGTTGGCGTGATGTAGCAACAGTGTCTCCAGGGCGCATTGCGCCGTTACTTATCTGCAGCTGTGTCATCACACTGAAGGTCCCATCTGTAGTGCACAGGTATACCATGAGGGTGGTGTCCCATCGCGCCATGACCCGTATTAATAGACATCCTAACCGAGCTTGCACCGAGGGGTACGGAACTCTTACTGAATGCGACTACCTAACTGCTCAAATCATGCAGCTAAGTGAGATGACTTTGTGCTGATCGTTTCAGTACACAGCGACCAAGAAGAACTGAGACAGTTCGAATTATTGCTATGTTTCCCAGCCTCTCTACCCAATGCATCAACGGCGTTGTGTGGTTCATCTGACAATATTGTTCCGGCCTTAGCTTCACCTTCCTTGCTGTGTACGACTCCCCGAACCCGTGGGCACGACATACCAATGCTACTGCTCTACCACTCCCTTTAGATCACGTTAACCCGTCACTTGCCGGTTAACTCGTGTGCGCAGACCACCATCTTAGCGGTAGTGGTATTTCACTACAATAGCGAACGCCTGACCACCTCTTGATCGTCATCTCGTTTGCCATCGGCATCGTTTCGGGAAATTCATAAACGTTCACTACACAGCTGCGTTTGAGGAAAGATGTTGTAAACAGAGCGTGTTCTGGAAAAGGAAAGAGTTCTAGTATCTAGTGTACCTTTCGCCTCATATGAGGCGGGTATAAGTCATGTTATCATTAAACATTAAACTAGCCGATTTCTTAGATTCTTATATCACTCGAAAGCTCTTGGTCTTCTCTGTTTGAACATGTTTGAAGCTGTAGTGTCTATTGTGCATTCCGCCTCATTTGAGGCGGGTATAAGGCGTGTTATTATTTAAAGTTAAAACTAGCCAACTTCTTAGAATTTTATATCACTCGAAAGCTCTTGGTCTTTTCTGTCAGAACAGGGTTGAAGTTCTAGAAATTTCTCCTACCAAATTTGTGTTATGCCGCTTGTAAGCTACTACATGCCAAATCTTACACTTCAAAACTAAAAAGTACGAGAACGATGCGTACACGTATGCCAATCTTGCATCATCAAAACACTGATATTTCTGTGACGTAGATTTACGAAAACGTTTTGGGATATTTTCGTGCCTCACTTGTGACTTCCGGCCGGTACAATAGACACTAGAAATTTCTCGAAACTAATTGGTATGGTGCCGCTTGTCTGCTACTGCAAGCCTAACCTTGCTCCTCAAACACTAAAAAGTACGACAACAATGGTACACGTATGCGGTTTTTGCATGACCGTAACACTTATATTTCTCTGACGTAGATTCATGAATACTTTTTGGTATTGTTTCGTACCTCATTCGTGACTTTCGACCGGTACAAGGGGCACTGGCATTGTTTGAAAACATAAATGAAAACATCAACTAAACTGAAGTTCTTCTATAAGTCGAAAAATACCCTCTTGTACAGTAGAAGAGAGATTCCTAGTATAGTCGGAACTACGGGAGTCTGTTCCTCCACCTTCTCCTCCGCCTCCTTCACCTTCAATCGCACCCTCCCTATTTTTCTCCAGTCACGCACTGTGACGCCACATCACGCTACCCGTCCTTGCGCACTTCTTACACCGTCCTAGTATCCACGCCACCGCTCCGGTTGTCGGTAGTGTCGATCCTGTTGCTTTCATCAGCGTCGCTGCCGCTTTCCTAGCCTCCTGCCCCACTTACGGCGGTACTGTCGACACTGCGTGCACCGTGTCGCCGCCGATGCGCTCCACAGCTTGCAACGGTTTTGTTTTGGCGCCCATTCCGTGGCGCCACATCGGCACATTAAGACTCTCATTTAAGGATTTTGGCGGCGCGGCGTTCCACCGACTCTGATACCTGCGGAAAAACCTCAGACCCAGAACTGACAAGTTTGCTACGTCCAGAACACACCTGCACTTGCGTGCCAGAGAATGCATCCCCGCCTGTACCCCCAGAATAAGGACAGGGTGTCTGTCCAAAGACGCCATTTTGCACCCCAACGTGCGGTCATCGACAGTTACAGCGTTTACATAAGAAAAGTCTGACAGCCACGTACACGAAAAGCGTTTCTTGTGTGGTTGGGAGGAATATTCATGCGGCATGAATTTCCTTGAGGTGCAGAGCCACAACAATGCAGAGCCAGAACAAGGGACGTGAGCCGTGTGCATTCATCTGCAACTGCATACTGCCAGGTATGAGTCCCGTTGACGTATACGCGCAAGATTGAACGATCAAGTATGACGCAGGGGTCACAAAATAGGTTTGGGAGACGTGGAGCATCGTGTTCATTAGTCACATGTAGCGCATTCAGTCTCTGAGGGCTCGTAGACACGCAATATACGATGCCAAAACGTTTTGACATCAGCTATAAGCAAGGAAAAACAAACTGACACGCGGACCACGGAATCAAACTTGAACTACCATTACCCCGAACGACTTTGAGCACTCTCACTCTGTAGAGACAAGTGGATTCTGATGACCGGACCGCCCGCGCTCTCTCGGCTGAGTCACTCTGCGTACACGAAACATTGCCAAATTGTTCGTCAAACGGACCAAGAACTGTGGAACTTCTACACGTTCTCCCGTTGGGTATTTCAACGCCCCCAGAAAGCATCTCGACCTACAAATCACCCCACCGGCTTCTGTACTCATATGTTACACAGTCAAAATGAATATCAATATCACCAATCCCGAACTCCCTGACATCCTCCTTCTCCCCGGCTCCCCATACATACGTTTTGGAAAACGTTCACACTTTCTCACAAGTGAACTCAACAACACATTTAAATGAATATGAGCAGTTCGTAAGAAACAGCCCGTTATGGTCGAAATAGCTCTCACAGCTGTCAACGTGACCGTCATCCAAATAACTACAGTGCATTCCTCGTCTATCCTCAAAAGCATCATTGGAGAACCTTTCCACGAACATATTGCCCTCTTCGTTCATACTGATGCCCCAGACGCCCCCGAAATCGCTGTGTAAACGGCTCGCTGACCTCTCTGAAGCTCCTCCTCCTGCCAAACTCGCTGCTTCACGGCTTCACGGTGCTTCACCTTGCTGAGCTCGCTCTCACTCCCTACACTCCCCGATTCTCCCTTCCGCGCTTTCGCCTCTCCTCCTCCACCTCCTCCGCATTTCCAAATCGCCGCTATCCTGCCAGCCGCTCCTCCACCAGATTGTCGCGCAAGTCCTTCCCCATCATCCTGAATGTTGCAAAGGTCGTCAGCGCTCATATTGTGTACCGTATGCTTTCTCCTGCGCTTCATTACAGCGACCGCGACAAGCTCGAGGCTGACGCCAAGCACCATAACTGCTACCGTGACCGCAATACACACCACGCCCGGCGTGTGAAAGTTGAGTGTACCGGAGCACTTGGCCGACCACACCTCCATCTGGGCCAAGTCCTTATTGCCAAGAAAGTAGGCGACTGTCCCGAAACTCTCAATTTTGGGATAGTGCACAAGCTCCACGCCCCTGATGAGGAGAGGAAGGGCCGACAACAAATCGGTGAATAGTATATACCAAACCATGACGCATGTGTTGACGTCTGCCACAACTGCGACCGGAATGAGCGACATGATCATCGGTAGGGCAAGAATGGCGATATTGGACGCGATCAGGACATCACCCGCCTGGTCCATTGCTCGGTCCACTGCAACCTCATTCCTGCGCAAAGCCTCCAAAATGGCCGGGTTTTCTTCCACAGTCATTGACACTACAGACGAATGGTGTGCATTTCTATCGGCCACTTGCCCAATCGTAGTAAACCCTTGCACATCACCTACTCTCACTGCCAAGGAATTTTCAAGCGTCTTGCCCACATACTCCATCACGCGCAGGTGCCTCCGATGGGATGTAATCACATTCACTCGGCTATTCATTGTCTCTGCCCCAACATACCAGTCCTTGCCCTTTCGATACGCAAATAAGGACTCCGAACCACACGTTTGCCTTTCTCGATCGAAGCTGTACTCATGGACTCTCTTATCGTCGTCCCACTGCATGTATCTCTCGTCTTCGCCTAACAGCACTACATCCGCGTTAGTCACACCGTCAAAAAAAACCTTTCTTAGCCTCCTCAAATTGCCCCTGATCTTCTCCTCGCCATCCCCCTGCCACTCTCCCGTCCGAATAGCATCTGACACTCTAACTTGGCTATAGCAATTATCCGGGTACTCGCCGAGTTGCTGCTCCGTGACAGCCCTTTTTGACGACTCAACGTACCCACTCGGGGGCAGATTACAGGCAAGTGTGTCGTTGGACTCCCGGCGTTGCTGCACTATGCTCTCCAGGATGCCAAGCAGGGCGTGCGCAGGGGCTAGACGAGACTGGGCATGTTGATCGCGCAGAGCAGTAGCCACGGGAGACGAGGCGGAGAGCGAAATGCTAGAGAGGCTGGAGCTGCTGTCGTTGTCGTTGAGACCGCCGGCGGCGACGACTTCAGTGACACACAGGGAGAGAGTGAGAATCGTGGCGATGAGAAGCAGAGGACGGGGCATGGTGCTAGGGGACATGCAGGTTGTCGGCAGATGGTACGGGATAGTCTTCATGTATGTGTGCATTGGCAGAGATGAGAAAAAGGGGGGGAGGTGGGAATTGTGAGAGCCTGTGTTTTAAAGGGGCGGGGGACGGCGAGGGGGGAGTTGCGAATGCGAGTTGGAAAGAGCAACAAGGAGGAAGGAATTGGGAGTGAGTGGATGTTCTGGTGGCACGGTGTTGTTAAGCGAGGTTTGTTAAACGGCAGGGGAGATTAGTCAGGTATGCCGGAAGGGCGCTCTCCGTGGTTGACGCAGCGCGGTGGCACGCAGATACACTACGGGAGTCTTGTTCACTTTTGCTCCGCGCTGATTGGCTGCAATGCCATTCAATACTTGACAGGTGCACGAAGCTTACCCGTTTTAAAGAACATAAACACTCGCTCACACGTCACATTATAAACAAACGCCCCGTGCCTTTTTTGGAACTGACACTGCAAACCTCATTCATTGTTGCCACCCTCCTTCCCATTCCTTTCTTTTGCTGACTCCAGCAGAATTCTATTCCTCCCATTCCATAGCAGCGTTGTCACTTTCATGCCTTCTCCACCGTTCACAGGCACTAGTCTGCGCCAGAAAAGATGCTGCTCCTCACTAGTCGGACTCTGTTGCAACACCTAGGTATTGAAAGAGCAGTTTGACAGCCGAATCGCCGTTATGGGAGAATATGTGCACGCTGTTAGTGATCAGTAACTGCCTCACTGTGTTCGATTATACAGGGAATTTTTGTATCAGTAGAGACAACTCGCGTGGTTTACAGTATACACATTTACTTTAGTAACTCTCTACATCTCATGCTATAGTTCGAGGTTGACTGTCTAGTGGCTTAGCTATCCTTGCAATTGGTGCAACAATGTACTATCGTAACACGTATTCTATGTGAAAATGGAACCTAGTTGAGGATAGAGATAGGAGAGCATAGTTTGGTACGCATATTGCAGCAATGCACAATCACGAAGAACGAGCATATTACTTACACCTGCGCAAATATTTTACAATGGTATTTTGATGATGCATAATCTGATTCGATGCAGCCGATCACACTTCCGTAGCACATGTTCTCACATGTCTAGTGTCTATTGGACATTGAGTTTTGCCTCATATGAGGTCAACTCTGGCCTCATGTGAGGCCAACTGACCACCGAAAAATTATGTAAACTATACAATACGTATGGTGCATATGCTATTTGTTGTACGTGTAATTTATCTCACCCCCTTCTATGATGTCAAAACAAAGGGTAGCTTACTCCGATGCACTAAAACCATGACTGAGCAAGAAGTTCGCTGAGTTGTTCTTCAGCTTACTCTGCCAGAATAGAGAACACAACGATCGTCAAGTAGATATAAAGAAAAGCGAATGTAAACGTCTCCATGATACATTAATATCTCCGCGAAATTTGGCCTCATATGAGGCAATTTGACCTCTCATGAGGCCAGATGTCCAATAGACACTAGAAGTTTGTCGAAAAGTCGAGAAATATCTTGAAGCTGTGATTAGTGCGCTAGCAATTATTAGAAATTAGAAACCAGCTGTTTCTGCCCACATGAGCCGGATACTGCACCCCAAATGCTGCGTATTGGATGTTTAAGGTAGGTTTTGATCCTAGTGCATTTTCTATATAAGTGAGTGTCGTTAGTCCTTCCGAGATCCTTTACCTGCAGGAAGCCAACCAACGCTATCAACTATTATTCAGCTATTCCTCCAGACCTTCCCAAGCCCAGTCACTTGTTTCACTGCTAGCATGACTCGCTGGGGTGGGTCTAGCTGCATGACCAAGTTTGCCAGGGGAATACTAGTCTAGTTAGGGTTCCTGAGGGCTAAAGTGACAGGAACCTCACGAGCTTCTGTGATCGCCGTCTGGGACCCAAAGTCCCAGGCGGCAGGAAGTAATATCTGCTCCAAGTGTGCCAGGTTGATTGGTCGTGATAATAGACTGGCGTTTTTTTGGGCGCTGACGGGGAAGGACCATTTGGCTTTTTGTCTGTTCCGCAACATGTCTCTTGGAACACAAACTGGGAAATATTGGTGGACGAGCCGGTCGAATGGATCATAGGCTCAGAACTGACGTTCATTCGGGGCATATAGAGAGCTTCACTGGAATGATACCCCTTGTCATAGGGGAGAGAGATAGGAGCTGTTGTCACTCTTTATGCTCGCAGTCGGATTGCCAAACTCGTGAGCATCAATCAACAAAGTAAAGACACGGATCTGTCTATATGTATGGGCTGAAGGGGATAACTCAAACAAACGTAAGTGTTATCAAGTCTCTCGAGAATGAAATCTAGATAGGGATGAAGTACATCGTACGCTTTCTTAGAGGGTAGGTCATTCCTCGCGAGGGGACGAATCGGTGACCATGCAAGACGGATCAGGACAAGGACAAGAACAATTTCAAGATCAAGAACAGGAAGACATATCAAGATTCGAGATGCTCATATGATTCCGGCCGACGCCTGCGTATCCGGAAATGGATGCGGATGTTCACTGAGTGCAATATGAGGTCTACGAAAACTTGTGGTTTACTACAAATATTGGAGTTCCAGGTTTAGTAATAATACACCCGGACTTCCACCAGGTGGAGGTCCTTCTGTAGTATTACTAGACTGGAAATTCCACCAAGTGGACGTCGGGGTCCAATATTACTAGACTGGTACTGTCACCAAGTTGACGTCCGGGTCAAGTATTACTAGACTCGGAATTACCCCAGGTGGATGTCCAGGTCAAGTAGTACTACACTTCGAACTGCACTTTTCATAATTCCTGGCCTCGTTATACGAGCAGATATACTATGGCCTGTGGAGGTACAGGATTTAGTTATACTGCGCAGCGTACTATGACATTTGGGAGTCCATCTCTAGTTTTACTGCACTACAACTGCACTTTTCGCCGTTCCGAATGCAGTATTGCGGCATTCGGAACTGCGGTAACAGCAGCTGCGCATCGCATTTAGTGA
>JAUKWC010079937.1:0-30615 GCA_032356245.1 Endocladia muricata
CCCCTCCCTTCTTCCTAGCTTGCCCCCCAACTACATGCACAGAGGAGTTGCCAGGATAACATTACAGAACAGAAAAGGGCATCACATTCAAAGTGCCTCACGCGATACTCTGGACTTGGCGGCCTGACGAGGACTTGTAATCCAACGCCATCCCTGCCCTGCTCCCCCTCTGCCCATTGGGTGCTTCCTGGCAGGTCAGCGTAGCGGTCGCCGGCGGCGGCCGGAGGGAGGGATCTGCGAAAATGGAGGTGTGCTGGCCATCTGCCAGTAATCCCGCCGCTGCATGTTTGAATCTTGACTGTGAAGCGCTCATGTACATCCAATCAAAGGCCGCCATTTTTTCAGTGACAACGCCTCCCGCCGGTTTGCCATTGCTGCCCTGTCCTGTAGCAGGGGCTGGTTGGTGGATGTGCTGGGGAGGGGTTTGGCCGCACGCGTGGGGCACCAGGGAAACTGTCTTGCAGGAGTCGAGTATCCAGGAGGCAAGGGAGCAGACGCACTTTGGTCATGTTGATGATACGGTCCTGTAGACACCTTTGCAGTTAAAACTTGCCAGGGACACGGTGGAAAAGCGTCTGCACAAGCATTTTACTGGCCGGGAGGCGGTTGTACACGAATATGGCGCCTCGACTGTTTCGCGGGAGCGCTGCGGAGTGGAATTCTCAGTGGAGAAAGAGTGGTGT
This sequence comes from Endocladia muricata, assembly GCA_032356245.1. NCBI lineage: Eukaryota > Rhodophyta > Florideophyceae > Gigartinales > Endocladiaceae > Endocladia > Endocladia muricata. The sequence continues at coordinate 684 of JAUKWC010079937.1, forward strand.
AACCCATCTGTACAGGGGTAGAGAGGCATCAAGACAGCACCCTCTCCTACTCCTCCTGCGCTCAGCTGTTTTATGCCTGCAAAGCAGAGCCTCCTCAAATACATTACAGTATCTGCGTTGTTGTCGCACCGGCGTCCCATCTTTGGCCCCCCCCCCGGGCAGGTTGCAGCACCACACAGTGTCATTTACTGTTCGGCCAGTATGCATAGACACTCCTCCTTCCTCCTAGCTACTGTAGCGAACTAGCTACTGTAGAATGGTAAACCTTTACCCTCTTCGTGATTGCTCTCTCGCACACCCTCACATGTTCAAAAACACATCACCAGCAAAATGAACCCTAATCCTTTAGAAAACCTCTATTTCCCCAACCCCTGTTCCCCAAATCCCCCCCAACCCTCATCCGTTGACCTCAAAATACAGGCTTCAGAAATGAACCCTCCGCAAGACTTCACATTCCAAAAACAGCGTTCAGTTTGCAAAAGAATGTACCACTATCTCCATCCATCAGCGTGTGTCGTCGTTGCTTCGTAGACTCGATTCCCCAAGCGGAGTCATTGCCCCTCTGATCGTCCAGCATTCCCCCCCTGAGTACTGAATACTGCACATGTGGGCTGTGGTCGGGTGTTCCATGCATTACAGTAATTTACATGGCATTCACACACAATGCGCTGCACAAACTGCAGTGGCGTTTTTGCACACGGTCCCACCCCATGTGATACTGTACAGGCAGACTTCAGTTGCACGTACAGACGAAAAAGAACGGTTTGAGAATGACAGCATTGCTGCTGCTGGTTTAGAGCACTCTGCTGGAGGTAAAATTACTCACACTGTTGACACTATTGAAACCCACCGGGAAATCCAATCTTGATCGAAAGCTCGGGCAACAATCCCGACCCGACCGTTTGCGCCTCATGTATACCCTCGGCTATGTACAGTGGTCCCAAACACACAGAAACCTTGTCTTTTTTTCAGCGTACTTTCTAGAACCGTGTGGCCAGCGAATGACTAAAACGGCTCTTTGAAAAGCAAACCAAAATGTATACAAATGAGCTTTTATTGGCTAAGATTTAAACTCTTCTCTTCTTGTTGGTCAGTATATAACCAAACCGGATCGTAACTGGCCCAAATCGTAATTTGCTGGAAGTATTTCGAGAACTTGCTATGCAATTTGGAAAGTGATTCGTGCGAGACACGTTTTCCTTACACACACTTTGCATGTTGCCACGCACCACTTGTCCTCCGCCCACAATCCAAATGCAGCGCGCATGTGGAATCCAAGCCAACTTCCCTCGCCGCATCTCCTCCCTGATACCAACGATTCGAAACTCCTTCCACCTTCCCTCCTCTGCACGCCTACCGCTCCCAACTCTCCGCTCACCTTTTGTTGTCCGCACACTCACTCACTTCAGCTTTCAACTCCCGCAATGTCTTCCCGCGACTACCACTACCCCGACCCGTACCGTCATTCCTCTCGCCGCCCGCCGCACCCCCATTCCCGTCACGACGTCTACGATGACACAGCCCCACACTCTCCACGTCAGTGCCGCAACCTTCCTACCGCGCGCCGCCGCCAGCAACCGCACTCCAGCCCGCATGCCGGTGGCGAGGTAGGCGCCGTCGTCGATCCGCGCGACTTTGCCGACCCTCACATGCGCGCCCTTGATGACCAATTCCGAGGAGCATTGGGGACCTTTGGGTTTGGCTCGCTCTTTGGTGCAGATGAGCGCTCGCTCTTTGCTGGCGGTGGTGGTGGCGCTGAGCGCTCGCTCTTCGGCTCGTTTGACCGTATGTTTGATGAGGCCATGGGCACGATGGGCACGATGGGCGCGATGACAGGCGGTGGGGGGGGGGGCGAAACCTATTTTTATGAGTCGACGACGCGCACTGTGGGCCCTGATGGACGTGTGCGTGAGGAGCATGTGCGCACGTCGCCAGATGAGCACGGAAATCCGCAGACACGGCGTACGGTGCGGAATGGGGAGGGGGATAGAGGGGGCTGGCAGTCTCAAGTGTGGGATGGAGGGCACGGGTATGGGCACGGGTATGGGCACGGGTATGGGCATGGGCACGGGCACGGGCACGGGCATGGGCACGGGCATGGGCATGGGTATGGGCATGGGTATGGGCATGGGTATGGGCATGGGCAAGTCGAAGGTGGGGGGAGATATGCTCAGCCGGAAATTGTCGTCGAGGAGGTAGAGGAAGAGGAAGAGGACGGGCGACATCGCGAGGGTGAGAGAGAAGGGAGGAGGATGGATGACGACGTTATCGTACAGGAGGTGGATGATGGTGCGCAGCATACTTTGCCGGGACAATGGGTTCGGGGAAAGTATCGCCAATGGGTGGGGCGTAGGTAAACAAGAGGGGTAGCAGGTTGAAGCAGGCTATGGGTTGCCCACTGAGGTTAGGTAGAACGTTAGTTTAGGCAGGAAGGGCAAAGCTGTGTTGACTTGTTGCATGGAGTTGCGTAGGTCGGGTTGGGTAAACTTGCGAATGCAGTCACTTGGTGTCTCCCACGGTATCTCCGTTTTTCAAACTCTTTTCAATATGCCGTTGCGCTACGCGTTGTTCGAGTTCTTCCTTCATTCTGATCTTCTCCTCTCGACGAGTGGCTTCCAAACGCTTGGCGGTCTCGTAAAAAGTTTCGTTTCCGACGCGCACGTATGTCATGAAAAATTCAATGCCAGCACCGAGCACAAACCCCATCGGCACAACTCTGATCAAAATTCTTCCAAGCGGCGCCTTCGAGGCCATTTTTTTGCAAAAAGTGATCAAAATGATAAAATGCAGAAAGAGAGGTTCTCTCCTGAGATATAGGGGATTCAGGTGTGTGAGCGTGCCTTCTGGGGGTCTTCCAGACGAGAATAATTTTCCGAATCTTTGAGTGTCGGGAACGCTGCGGACTCCCAAAAGTTCTGAATACTCAACCACCAGTTGCATAGAGCACCTTTGCGACGCGGTTTGATCGGCAGAGTCAATACGACTGTGATTGCGAAGCTTTATCGGCGGAGTCGATCGGCACCATACGTGGAAATTAATCCTTCTTCAGACTGACTCGTAGTTACAGTAGTAGGAAAGCGACAAACAAAGGTTGAAAGTATAAAATGCAGTGCAGACAGAAGGGCTGTTGGTGGGGCCTGGCAGCCACATTAGTTCAGCCCAAAAAAAATTGGGTAAGGTTTTTGTACATGACAGGTACGTTTATTCCTAACGGTTACAGGGCCCCTTCGCAGCTTTCCAGACAGGCATTCGAGCTTCAAATCAGAGAGTTTAGAATTGTGGCTGTACATTTCTTGGCATGGGACTTCAGCTTGTGGATTGAGTTGTGCCAGTGAACGAAAACGCGCGCGACGGTCAATCGCAGCTCTTTACATGGCAGTGACCAGGACTCAGCATCGCGTTGCTATTGTGATATACTTTTCGTAAAAAGTCGGAGATAGTTTGGCGATTGCGGTGCAAAGCGTAGACTGAGATGGTAGACAAACAACCGAGTGCATGCGGTTGTATCTTGTGCGCGCTCAAGTGGACAGCAACCGGCCCTTCGGGTCATTGATTTCGTTGTCGGGGTTTTGCACTCGACCTATTCGAAAACATTACTCTTCTAATTTGATTTCTGCCGTCCTGTAGCCACACTCCGGGCGTCATCCTTTTCCTTTGCGTCCGCCCAATCTGAAGCGGCCGGGCGGAACCAGAAGTAGAATAAGATCCCAAAAAAAGCCAACAACACGACTAATATATGCGCAAGGATTGATCCTTCAGAGGTGCGACGGATTGTTGGGAGAGACGAATGGAAACTTCCCCGGTGTACTTCGTCATCCAGAAGGGTATTGTTCTCCCCATGAAGTGTCTCTGAAGGAGCCTCTGCAACTCCAGCTACAGATTCTGACTTTTGAGTCATACCTTCTCACCGAGATGTGATTGAGGTCCTAAAGAAAAGATCTTCAAAGGTGCAAGCAAACAAACCTGACCCGTATAAGCAGTTGGTGACGAAGAGAAGAGTGGTTCTAAAACAAATTCATGCTATTAGAAACTCTGTGAGCTGAATCAGTACACGTAGCGTAAAAAACAACGAATACCCAAACATCTGTCGAATAGCACCCTTCACAGTATCAGATTTACTCATCGGGTTTAGAACAGTGATACTCCGCTTATTGTCGACAGGCAGAGATTTTTGAAAATTTGTTTCGCTACATTACGCTGCACAACACATCTACTTCTTCCGTTACTTTAGTCGTTACATTGACATCGAGCTGGTTCCTTGCCTGGACGAGAGCGATTTGCATATTATTCCGATGACGACGGCGTATGGTGCTACAGATGTCGACCCTGATTCGAAAGGAAGTGCATACAGCAACATGCTCCCTTACATCCCTCTGCATCGTTGTTTAAGAGGTGAGGTTAGTGTCACAGTAGATTTCGTCAGATCACAAAATGATGTCCGTGCATGTAGGAAATTATTGAATGATGTTATTCAGGAAGGAATGTCATGGCCCTTCGAGCATGCTCTGTCAGAATCCGATTTTCGGAATTACTTCTTCTCTCATACAGCTTTGGTTGTGAGGGCAACTTCAGGGAAAGTTCTGGCAGCCTTTTACTGCAAACCAAACTTCCCTGGAAGATGTTCGGATTATTGCAACGGAGGCTTCATTACAGACCCTGCACATAGAAGGCTCGGAATTGCAACTTTCATGGGAGAGATTTTTCTACGAGTGGCTAAAGACCTTGGATTTCGTGCCGTCCTATTTAATCTGGTTTTTACTTCAAACATTGCAAGCATCAGACTCTGGGAAAAGTTGGGGTTTACACGACTAGCTACGCTTCCCGCAGTTGGTCACATGCAAATAGGAATCTTCGATGCATTTCAATATTATTACGATCTGCAAGGAAAACACAATATCCAGAAACAGATTGAAAAACGGTCTTCTTCCTACCATGTCCTGGAGAGGATCTGCACGGGTGCAGTACTTGCAAGTATTTTCGCTGCAGGCCGCTTATCAGTTCGATATATGTAAATGTCGCCTCGATGCATCAAGGTTGACGAGCGTTCTCTGCAGAAGCGTAAGCACGTCGTGAAGAGATAAAAAGAATTGAAGGCTGCATGATCAGTCTACTTTCTGTCGTAAACACTAGCATTTCCTGCCAACATACACATGGGATGCTTGAGAGGTTTTAGTGCCTCACTATCCGCATGTCTTTCAGCTCGGTGGTCGTAAGTTTTGCTGTGTAATTCTAATACAAGAAACTACCCAGCAAGCATTGGAACCATTCTCAGAATTTCTTGAGTTTTCTGCACAGCAGAACCCCAATTGGTGAAAAGACGGAAAAGGAGAACTAGATGTTCAGGATAGAAACCAGTCGAGAAATAGAGTTTCTAGTGGCTATTGGACAGTATTTAGTCAGGACTATGTCAATCGTATATTTCAGATAAATTTACGCTGAAAAATTGTGACACGATTGAATATTGCTTGTAGCCATACCTACTGTTCTCGACATGGTAGTTCACCACCACAGGTAGTGGGGGTGGAAGCGAGATTACACTTACTGGAAGAACAAGCTACTAGAGAGCATTGTGCACTGTTCTTTCCAAAATGGTGCCGTTGTCAATCTGCATCACTTCTCTCGCCCTTTATATGCACAACCTTTTTTGTACTGTGCAGTAAAGTCCCCAGCGAAACAACCTAAAATGCAGAAGTTCGTTCTGAACAACGAGGTTACAGTAGTGTACTGTATTACTTCAGACATGTGGATAAGAGTTTCAGGGATTGCTGCGGTGGATGTGATGAGATGTTATGAAAATTTTTACAATACTGCAGAATTCTGCAATTCTTTATGGATGACACACGCCGTGCAATATTCGGCAAATATATTCGCAGAATTGTCCAGGTGTAATCCTACTAGTGTCTATTGGACAGGAAGTTTATTAGAGAGTTTACGCAAACATCTTTCTGCAAAACAACCCTCAGAATTCTGCAATACGTTTGACAGCTGTAAAATGATATAGAATTCTGCAACTGTCTTGTGAGCAAAGTGGCTGAAAAGTGCTTAGTAAGGTATGTGAGAAACACAAGCGCCGTGGTGCAGGGCAGCTGTCTACATTTTGGCGCCAAGCCTCTTGTATACACAGTTCCAGTTCCAGTTCCAGTTCCCGTCGTTCAATGCAGGTACTGCGAGGCTCTAGCCCCAGTAACCCTACCAGTCGCGAACGTTTGTGGACTCTGTGCAATGCGCCGAGAAGAGGTTTCGATAAGCTTAGCTCGCCATCCGCTGGGACGCTCACGCATAGCACTCAAAGAGTGATCTGTTTGCCTCTCTCTTGTCATTCTAGCGATGCAGAGACGCTGAATAGGACGCGAGTAGCTGAAGGGGTCGCAACTCGTACTCACATCGGTGCTAATTTTCTGAAAGCGTGATGTGGAAGACAGATTTCTGCAGATGGATTTGCGAAATGGAAATTCTGCATTGCTGTACTTTACTTTCTCATTTATCCTTGCAGAAATTCGTCAAGCGTAAATGATAATTTCCTCCAAAAAATGTGACACGATTGTAAAGAATGAGGCCATCTGTCAAATAGACACTAGTGTAAGTACATATATTACGTGCGTTGTTAGATGCATATGAAGCTATTGGCTCATCATGAGAGACGAATCCCAATCGCATTGCTTGGCGATCCAATCTGACAAGCCCTACGACCGGAGGTCTGGGATATGTTGTTCCGCGGCGTGATGTCGACTCCGGACGAGCTTTACTTCAGGAATGAAAAGGAATGACAGAAGAAGAGGAAGGCACCAGACCTACTCCAGACAGTGGAGGTATGGACGAAGAGATCGAAGTTCCAACTGTGGAGGAGCAACAGCAACTGATTCGCGATGATAGAAGGCTACACCTCCATCGCGGTCTGGGTTTCCACGACAATGCAGTGAGTGATCCGAGAGGGTTGCGAAAACTCTGGGCACCAGTCGCGGTACTTTTGTGCGCCCTTCTTGGTGTGATATTCTACTTTGTCGAGAGACCAGGGCCAGACGACGTTGACCGGCTTTCTCCTCTCGAAGGCCCAGGGTTTCGTGCTGTTACACACCCGACCATTTTGATCAGCATCGACGGTTTTAGACATGAATACCTGTCAAGGAAAGTCAAGGGTTCTGGAGGTAGAGAAGTACTTCTTGCACCGACACTAAATGCGATTGCAAGAGACGGCGTGCACGCGGCGAGGGGAATGCAGCCTGTTGTCCCTACCAAAACGTTCCCAAATCACTGGTCTTTGGTAACGGGCCTATATCCTGAAAGCAGTGGTATTCTTGACAATACAATGTTTGACCCATTGACAGAGAAGTGGTTTCACCTGGATCATACGCATCCAGAGTGGTGGTACGGCACCCCAATATGGCAAACGCTACGGCAGACAGCTCGGGTAGCTGTCAACTCTAACAACACTCAAGTTAGGCTAGACCAGAATTATTCGACTGCATGCGTCTTCTGGCCCGGTTCAGATGTACCGAAACATGCTCCAAATGCATTTTGGAAGTACGATGGAAGGGTTTCCTATCAGCGACGCGTCCAGAGAGCTATCGAGTTGTTATCCGGGCGTGCACACGATTTGGATGGACAAGCTGATTTTGTGACATTATATTTCCAGGGGGTAGACCACGAAGGTCACAAGAACGGCCCGTATTCTCCAGAAGTTGCCGCAGAGATACAGAAAGTCGATAAAGCTGTTGCTTCCCTTCTGCATCTGCTTGGAGAAAACGCGACGGAATCATATAACGTGATCGTTGTTTCGGATCATGGCATGACGGAAATTTCGCCAGAGAGAACAATCGATTTGGAATCGAACATTCCAGCCGGTAAAGCGCAGGATATCGTCACCTCTCCTATGGGTATGTTTTTGAACATCTCCATAGGAGCAGATGAGCTTTACAGAAAGATCAAGGGCAAATTCGACACTGAAGATCAGAAAGCAACTGTGTATTACAAAGAAGATCTCCCTAAACGATGGCATATTGGTGATAGTCGTTTGGTGACCGAAGTTGTGACTATGGCCACTCTGGGCTGGACGGTAGCTTACCCTCATCAGCATCTCGTTCCGGACACGCATACTCCTCTTGGACGAACAGTTGTTCGTTCAGAAACCGAGAAAGGAAATCACGGTTACGATAACACCTATGATGACATGCAAGCTATATTCCTTGCCCAGGGTCCAGCCTTTAAAGCAGGTAGCACCGTTAATAACTTGAGGTCAATTGACGTCTATGAAATGCTATGCTACATATTCGGGGCTGAGCCCGCTTCAAATAACGGTACAATTGACGTGACATTGGCTTCTGTGCTTAAGGAGAATAGTTATGCAGCTTCAGAAAAGTGAACACCAGGGTCGTGAATCTGATTCTATGACTCGGCAAGTGGGGCGAAACTACGAGCAGGGAGAAAGTTCCAGGACTACATGAGAGGCAAAACGAGGCGATGGAAATGTGCTGCGTCCGATCCCTTTCGAGGAGAGGGTGTGACCAAATGGAGAGAAACGGCTCTGAACGGCGTATATGGGATCAAGAAAGGCGTTCAGGAGTCATTTCTAGTTTTTGATAGAAGCAATTTTGCGCGGAGCCGGAAAGCACTAGGACGACAACAATGAGTATTGGTTTACGTGCGAGGTTTCGTTCCGGTTTGGATGTGCAGTAGCCGAAGTATGTGTTTACTGTAGACAGTTGCGCCTAGGTATTTTGCAGACACAGCTTCACGGGTATGGATTGGCGAATGGCTTGAATGCATGTAGTTGCGATGACAAGTATGTGAAGGTAGATCAATTTCGAGAGGAGAATAGTTTCATGTCCTAAAAGATTTCCAAAGTATTTCAGTTTGGGTGCGAACTGCCTCGACGAGCTTCAGGTTGGAACTCAAAAGAATGGGTATTCGGGTGCCTGCAGTCTCAAGCTGCTTTCGTACCCCCTTGGAGGGCCCCTTTTGATCAACGCGACTCGGTGAAAAGTCTGTCAAAATGTTGAAGCATTGGTGTTTTTATCACGAGCGTGTTCTAAGCAAACAGCAGCCAATCAAGTAATGCCATATACGGAGGTCAGCGGCGGAGTAGAAAAGGCAGCTCAACGAGCACTAGGTACGGATGCTCAGAATGTACATGTAGCTCCCGGAGGACCCGAAATGGATTCTACGGACAAACCTGCATGTGAGTTGGCATACTCTACTTGCTAGTACTCATCACGTGTCGTATCGTATCAGGGCCTGGATTACCATTTACACCGAGGCAGGGTACATGGCTTCATTGTTACACGTCTGTAGGACAGTATGCCTAATTACCGAAATAGTCCAGTGGCCTGGTAAATGAGTAGTAGCCGCACAAAAATAGTGTTACCGACGAATCGTACGTAGCTCGTGAACAGAATCTTGGCATCTGGCAACCCCATTATGTATTTACTTTAGTTTCGACAAGAGGTTGGAAGTCATGCCAGCAACCAGGTTGTCCTTTGTTCCCACCTTTTGGTTCGTATCTCGAGCAGCGCGAAGAACTTGCCCCCTTCCGCTGACCCCCAGATCTCGAGTATCTGCATTCGAAATGTCATCTTCGACAGCCAAGCCCCACCTTGCTGCAATGGACGATGTAGTGGAAGGCCGCTTCCAGCGCAAGGCGTCTGTGTTTCGTGACTGGATTTCCGATGAGTCTGATGCCAAATTCGCTCCGGAGGCCAACCGCTATCGCTTGTATGTGTCGCTCGCATGTCCATGGGCGCACCGTTGTCTCATCACACGTGCACTCAAAGGACTTGAAGATGCAATTCCGATTACAGTCGTGCATCATTACATGGGCTCAAGCGGGTGGCGATTTGTGACTTCCGACGAGAAAAAGGTTCCCCCGATGTGTGAGCCGGAGCCGCTGTTTGGTATAAAGATGATCCGCGATCTGTACTTTAAAGCGGACGAGGAATATAAGGGTAGATTCACTGTCCCTGTGTTGTGGGACACCAAGCACAATACGATTGTGAATAATGAAAGCTCAGAAATCATTATCATGTTCAACAACTATTTTAACAAAGTCGCTGCGAGGCCGGATGTAGATCTGTACCCTGCAGACTGTCGATCAGAGATTGATGAAGTCGCAGAATCATTTTACGGTTCCATCAACAATGGCGTTTACCGATGTGGGTTTGCAAAGACGCAGGAGGCATATGACGAAGCTTTTGTAGAATTGTTCCAAGTATTGGACAGACTGGAGGAGAGGCTGGGAAAATCGAGGTACTTGGTTGGGTCCTCCCTCTCTCTGGCTGATGTTCGGTTATTTGTGACTCTGATACGCTTTGACGCAGTGTATGTCTGTCACTTTAAAACAAACAAGAAACGCATTTTCGATTATCCAAATTTGTCTGGATTTACAAGAGAGCTGTATCAGAACTCTCGCATTCGTGAGACCGTTTCTTTCGAGCATATTAAGAAGCATTACTTCGGCAGTCATCCGACAATCAATCCGTTGGGCATTGTACCAGCTGGGCCAGACCTCTCTTACCTTGAGCTTACTCATGAAAGGGAGAAGTGTGGAGGGTGATGCTTTCAGCGAGAATTTGCTGTCAGTTTGATTTCTTTCGAGGGTGCTTTTGCCTATTTACATATTCATATATCAGCATACTGCATTGTGTATGCGTTTCAAAACCAAGGCAGATTGTAAACCGTACTTAAGACTAGTAAGGTTCGGGAGTGAATAGAGCATAATTGAAAACCTATGCTTGACGGTAGGTGTACGTTACGAATCCAGTGGAAGGGCCAGCTTTCTATATCTCTAATACAGCGAGTCAAGTTGCTTGGGAGTTGTCTATGGACCTTCATATCCAAGGAGCCCAACCTGGATAAACGGAGGCGATAACGTGGAAAGCCTGCGCTTCATCTACTAAACGAGCGACGTGTGCCTCGACCGACAGCCTTTCAGTCCCTTCTAACCCCTCTAGTTTTTCAGTGATACGACTCAGAGCTCCTCGTGCTTCACGGCTGCCGTTCAGGTCTTTACTCACCTTCTTGGCGGCTGCAGTGGCATCAAAAGACCTTGAAAATTCGTCAGATTCAATTAATTCGTCTTGTCCATTGCCAAGCTGTTCGCGAAGCACCTCTTCGGGCGTTAAAGCCCAGTTAAACATGGGATCGTGTAGCAGAACCTCCACTACTGTCAAAAGAACATCTTTGTTTTGCCGCATGACCGCGAGGGTTGTCTCGCTGCAGCGGCGAAACACGCCTTCCACGCCGGCTATCCCAAAGCCATCGACGATATCCCTTGTCAAGCGGAACGGCATATGCTCTGGCGTGGGTAGCAGCTTGCCTAGCTCGAAAGCAATGCCAAAGTCAATGTGAACCACTTCACCCGTTACTACATCGACAAGAATGTTTGAAAGATGCCTGTCTCCAAGACCCAGGATGAAACCAACGATGCTCATGACAGCTACAGAACGAGCATATGCTAGCTGATGAGAATACCATTCCGCAGGGTCAGGCCATCGCTCCAAAAAAAAATGGCGGAAGACTGGTTGAATCTTTTGCCATAATCTCGCCAGGACTCCTAACCGCTTTTGTAATTGTTGAGGTGCTCTATATTCGAAAGCTTTGTTAGAGACTACTTCATGCTTTAAATCTTTCGGGCGATACCTTTCGTGTAAAGATCGCACCGTTGTACTCGATCCAATTTGCCTGGTTCTATCAACTAGAACATTCTTCAACTGGGATGTGTTTCGTACGAATTGCATAATTCCGGAGAACGGAGATAGCGGAATTATGCGATAGGTTCTCACCAAAAGATTCCTCTCAGAAGCGTTTTGATCTTTTTCCAATAGACTGTTCAAGATTGCAAACATTTGCTCCATAACGGCATCACCTCGAAGATCGTCTTTGCCTTTCACTATTTGTGGATATCTTTTTCCATCAGACCCATGACACACGACTTTTAGAGGTTTGCTGAGACCAGCGCACACTATTGCCTTCGTCTCAAAGCTCACGACATGTGGCAGAATTGGGCAAAAATCGTCTCCCATGAAAGGTAACGGCAAAGTCGGAATAGGTACGTTAGCCAGCGCTCCAAGCCGAGTGATTGCCTTTCCCTTCAATGATAAAGACGTTCCGTTCTTCTCGTTGTCGCTAACTTCAGAAAGCATGATGTATGCCTCAGCTAAACCTCGCATCTCCGTCACAGTTGGCCCGTGGACAGATTGTAACTGATCAATAATTTGATCTGCAGCAGTTTTTTTGTCCTGATCGCCTCGATATAGTGATGAGTATTTCTCCTGGTTCGCCGAAACTCTTGTTGCATTTGAGAGTGCGAGGAGTTGCCACAGGCAGTGAGGTGGAAATCGTTCTGCTAACTGTTGGATAGTGCTAGAAAGAGAATTCTGGAACACGGCCCGCCCGACATTCTCTGCAACAGTGAGCCGAGATGACAGTTGTGGGGCCAAAGGAAGAAGCTTCGAAACTGGAACTTCAATGCTCCGGGGTCTCGTAGGATCTTCGTTTGTCGATAACAACGCTCGAGTTATTACTTCACGCATCGATCCTGAATCTAACCACAATGCAGTCATTCGGAAAGCTGCTCGCAAGTCGTGCATGCTTCCTTCGCGAAGACTAGCGGCGAAATGTTTGCACGCTAAAACTTGCCACTTCTGGTAGCTAGCTTGCAATTGTTGTAGTCGCACCCTTTCCTGAGTTGCTTTTTTCTGCTCAATTGCAATTAGAGCGCTTAGATCCTTCCCGATCTGGTCTGACGTTTTCACAGCGGTGGCCAGCTCCGACCGACTTGATCGGACACTCTTCTTACGGGACGATGCTTTGATTCTCGAAGTCTGCCCCTTTTTCAGGGATTTGAGATCTTCAATTTCACTCTCTCTTTCTGTAATGGCTGCAACCATCTCATTATATTTAGTAGTTGCGCGGTACGCATCAATATTGCTTATCTGAGCATCAGCGAAAGTAGCCATTGAGAAGTGCACTCGCCCCGAGAAGCCTCGTGCAACTGCATCTGCTCTCACCGCACGTAACGCGGACTCCAAAAATGTTTCAAACAAATTGATCGGCTCGTGTGTTTTCATATCTAGAGACCATTCCGCAGCCAGACGACATGCCTCGGACCTTAGGAGAGCATACTTTTCGTTCGACTCTTCTTGGTTATTCCACTGGAAAGCAAGGTCCCCACCTGCTCTGCTAGAACCAGCATTGCTTGTGTTTCTTGAATCCTGTCCTCCCAACTCTCTGGATATTATTTCCTTCACTCGCCCCAAGGCTTGCTTTTTCGAAACGGCATCATGACTAGCTGCCCATCGCAATCGGGCCTCTTGCAACTTCCACGCGATTTGATCGACTTTTGGAGCTTCTGACAACCTAATTGATGAAGGGGTTCCCAGACAAGCAGAGGAACGTGCCCATGATCCAGATCCTCCCGCTAGTAGTAGTCTTGTCGATACGGTTGTAGCAGCTGAGGATATATCCGCGTTTCTATCCAAACAACGTATGATGGAAATGGGAAGATCGTCTGCAAGAATACATTCGTCGAAAGCGTTTCGGCATAGGTCAACTTCTCCACTCGAACCATTTGTACCGTCAATGCCATAAAATCCAGTGGACATGGATTTTACGACATCCAAAGGTTCCGCAATAGTAAATCTATTTGATGCCTGAGGTACCCGACTGCCTGCTACGTTCCGCGTGTGAAAAGGGTCAGCGGTTGAACTGGGAGATACTCCGCCGTGCTGACGATAAGACTCTTCAAATATACGAAAGGTGCAAAGACGAGCAGCGCATTGAGAAATAGTTGTCGCTGAAACTCCTGAATTGTTCCGTACAAGACGACGCAACTCTGATATTCGAGCCCATGAGAGCAGTCTCGAAACACTTTCGCCTCGAGAGGTACAGCACGCGACAAGCACCTGATGAATAGTTTCATGATATCCTTTCCCAGCGTAGTCGCCGCGGAAAGAACTATTCGGCAAAACTACAGGGGGAGTGTCCCAATGACCAAGTTTCCACGCGACAGCGTATTGCAAGTCATTCAAGCTGCTCACGAGTGATCCTCTTTCATCCCCAAACGAATTTCGTTTCTCAATACCGACTTTTGGTATCCTGTTTTGCAGTCCGTTGGAATAGTCTGCGGCTATCGAGAGAGTCCCAAGACCAATAAACGATTTAAAGATAGATATCTCTCTTCGAAGATTCACCCCCGATGAATACTCCGATCCGTCCTTGTCTTCTGTCCATGAATTTCCAACAGCGTCACTCACTCTTGAAAAGTTTCTGGATACTACATCAAGCGAGCCAAGTGATCGAGCCCAATCCTTGTCTAAAATTGCCAAGTCTGCCGCAGAAACCGATAGACAGTCATGCCGACCGAATGCTCGAACGCCATCAGATTCATTAATTTGTGTCAAAGCCTCTCTCACAAGCTCCCTAACACTGTCTCGAGCAGCTTCGTCGGCATGTTCGATAGAGGCGTCTCTCGGCGGGTGAGAACTATGCCTCCTGTCCAAAAGTGATGATGAGCTCCTTCCAGTTGTTTCGCGCTCTTGTTGAGCTACAACGTGATCGATATGCATCTGAGCAAACCTGACGACTGAAAAGTAAAGACCACTCCGGAGAGCAGCACGAGCGACTTCCGAGTAGGGAATGTCATACACGTACAAGGTGCGCAACTGAGAACGATCATCCTTTGCAAAAAAGCGTTGGTCAATACCATTTGCTCGCATCTTCTGGAGTCCGATCTGACATAGTCTGTCCAGAGCGTGTACAAAAATACGGACAACTTCAACTTGAATATTCTCCGGGACAAGAATATACTTTCGTATCAGCGAGCTAACTTCCGAAACCGATTTTGCATCTGGGTCATCGACGATGTCCATCAACATATATGGTAGCATTTCACAGGAAAAACTGTATGAAGCAAAGCATGGTGGTGAAAGCATTTGCAGTGCATCTGAGATACAATGCGTAGAGAGTACGGAGCATAATCTTCTCAACCAGAACTCAGAGCTTCTAGGTTTGGTCTTCGAAGCCATCCCAGGATTCCACAACTGAGTGGTCAACAAGCCCGGGAAGGAGTTCGAATTTACAAAGTTACCGCTGTCGGGGTCCACAGTCAGTAGGTCTGTCGCAGGGAGGAGTCGCACGTCGAGCTTGCGCGCAGCGACGCGGAACGGAAAAACAACTCCGAGATGCCGCTTTTCCTGGGAAAAAACCCTTTTTCCATCTTCAGTCCTTAACACCTCCACAAGTGACATTAGAGCAGCTTCGGCGGTGATAGCCGAAGAACTCCGGAACAACCCTACTAGCGATAACAGACTGGTCCTGATGCCGCTATCGACATTCTCATAAGATCCAAGCTCACCAAGCGTTGGTATCGATCTGTGATGGGTATTGCTGCAAATAAAAGTGGCCGATTGGGAATGGAGCAAGCCAAGAACTCCGAGAACATTTCCTGATGCATTGTAAACAGCACGTGTCTTGGTTTCCACTTCTCTCGCCGCAATTTCGCCAACTTTCTCGGGCGCCCACTGTTGCGAACATGTAGAATGATATGAAAAATCACTACCTGCTTCATATATCAAGTTGATTAGTGAAGCTATGGCACGTCGAATGTAAGGGGTAGTTGCTTCTTCTTGACCATCGCTTCTGACCCAAGCCTCACGTTTTATTTTGAGCGAAATTTGCTTAATAACTGGGCTCGTCAATATTGATCCCAACTCATCTAAGCACGCGGCAGTCGCAGCCGTAGACTGCGAACCTCTCTGCATCCTGTAGACGCCTTCAAATCGATGCAACGCATCGATAGCGCTTCGTACACAGTCCGCTGGCGACCCAGATTCCGCTCTTTCTTTCGATGATTTATATATTTCGGCAGCTTGCATAAACGACGCAGTCGCAGGAAAAGGTCCATTGCACACAACGACTGTCCACATCTCTTCCTGCTGACATAATGTCAGCAAATCATGCAGCGCTTTTAAAGCAGCGCTCTGCAACAATTCCGTGCCTTCAGAAGGGTCTTTCGCCATGTCTTCAACATCCGCAATAGAGACTAAAGTAGATGACACTGTGCTAAGAAGCTCAAACATTTGCCTCTCTCGAGATGTCGTGAGACAAAGGAGATAGTCATGTACCGACGCATCTGGACACAAGTCTGGGACACTTACATTGACATCAGTACAGGTCTTGTACATCATCGAGACTTTCCTCTGCACATCACCAAGCAACCAAACTGCATCCTGGGCTGTTTCTTTCAGCTCGAATCCCGCTGCAATAAGGCGGTAAAACAAGACTCGTTCAGTAGACGACTTAGCCAATGCATTGACTCCAAGCATCCTCCAGAGCATTGCAACGCAAAAATATCCATCGACACGGTGTTGACGGGGTTGTGGATGGGGCGGACCACACAGAAGCAGTCTCACGTTGAACAAGACTCGTAGCAGAGTTAATTTTCCTCTGCGGCACTCTTCAAGAAAACCATTGAAAGCGTCAGCTATGAGTTGACCATTCGCTTCATCCCGCACCTGAGCAAATAGAGATCCCTGGAGCACGTTCCTGGGAACTGAAATGAGTAAATGCATGGCAGGCTCAAACAGTTGATTTATGGTCAACGCTACGATCAAAGGATCGTAACAAGGAGGAGGCACATTCCTTGTGTCCCTCGAAAAGCCAGGAATGCCATCCGCAAACACATTTCCAGAACTTGATCTATCAAATTTATGGTAACCAGAGGACGTGCTGAAGAGAAATGATCGCAACACCTCCCACTTATTCTCAAACATTAGTTCGGTAGACTTCGTCTTCAGGACAATGTCAATAGCTTTCCACAGTTCCTTGCCAATATCATGGTAGCGAGCTGTAAATTGCATGGGGTAAACCAAGGCCACAGACCCGATGTTTGAGGACAGAAGCATGTGCAAATCTATTCCGAGAGCAGACGCAAAATTCTCAGCATGAGGCAGCTCCGGATACTCATCCCTGACAAGGATTTCTGGAAGTAAGAGAGATTGCTGATCTCGCATCCAGTCGTAGAGAATATGAGCTCCATGATGTTCTGTGTCGACAAACAAGGCCACTGGTATAGAGTCCATTCGGTCCGACCCGTCACGTGCTGCAAACCACTTCGGAACTATAAGCCGAGAATAGGCCTGATAGAAACTACAAGGACTATTGAACCCTAGTGAGGCACACAACGCCCCTATAACATGATAAGCGGAAGCGCTGCTCTCTGGATTCACAAAAACTCGTTCACAAAATTGAACAATACAGAACGGCAGGAGGTCCTCACGAACGAAAGCAACTTCACCCAAAGCAATGTACGAGGTATGCAACTTCGCTCGCGCACCAATCTTTCTGAAGGATGATTGAATAGAAGAAAAATTGGATTGTTCGTGCTCTGAAAGTTCAAAATGCTTGTCCACGGAATCATTACCCGTCTCGTTGCACAGATCCGACGGACTTCTGCAGCCGAAGAATATCGGGCTATCTTCACAAGCATTGTTCTGAGGAATACTGTCCTGTATCAAGTCTTCAAGTTTCGACAAGGTACTATCAGAGTATGTCACTAGGAGTCTAGGCATCACTAAAGCAGCAGCTATCCGAACTAAAGCTTCAGAGTCCGCCATAGACTTGCACAGTGCCGACTGCATATGGATGACTCCGTTGTAAAGGGCAGAAAGTTGATCTGGCTGTCTCTCGAGCACAAAACCCAAGTCCCGGTTACTCTTCTGCACGAGCTCAACTGCCGCTATTGCGAATCTGATGTATGCAATCCTTGTTTCGCGAGGCATTCTAAACGCATGCTCCTGTCGAAAGTGTTCAGCCACCTTCACGATGCTTCCGATGAGATGTACAGGAGCTGAACTCCGTTTGTAGACCAGGGCCCCTCCTGATACAGCAACATGAGAACGTATTTGCGACGAACAGTGTGTTGCGAAAACTCTTGCTTGGTCAAGAAATAATATACGAAACTTTTCTAGCCACAGTACCATCGGGTAGTGCTTCCGGCTATTTGTGGTTATCTCGAGGGACTCTATGTAGAACGAAGTGTATTCAAAGCTAATTCGCTCCAACTCCCTCCATCGCATACCAAGATTGTGAATGCCCTTACCTACAACTTCTATAGCTCCGCTTGTCTTCAGATCAGACAGAACACCCCAAACAGCAAGTATGTTTTCAAACAAACATGAGTCTAGTATGTAAGAATACATAGATGCACGCTCGAACCCATCCGGACTGAATACACGTTCGCAGTCCTCCACTTTCTTCAAACCGTGTAAGCATATATCAAGAATACCATCACCCGCACCAGGCAGCTCATCTATACACACTCGTATTAGTTCTGCTGTCAACCTAATTGTCGATTCGGACCCCTTCGAGGAAAAAAACTGCCTTGCGGAGATCGCGGGGCGCTGCAAAACCTCAGTAGAATAAAAGTCATCAAGCCGCTCTATGTCTGATTCCGCTGAATCCCAGTCGCCATTTTCGCTCCAGTTTTTCGACTCCGAGGGTGCTTCACGCTTCTTTGTTATGCTTCCGTCTTCATCCGAACTTCTGTGTACATTTGGGACATGACGAAGCTTACGTCTCTTCGTGGCGCTTGGAATTTTTGGCGGCGTCTTCCGTTTTTGTTTCTTCGACGTATAAATTTCATTTGTTACTGGGTCAAGCAAACTGTTGGTAGAATACTGCTGCACTTTCTCGAAGTTCGCATTAACGCGAGATATAAGAGAAACACAGAGGTGCCTGGTGAGACTGTTACACAAAGAGGTGACACAGGTAGATATGACCTTCTGTAAGTCTCTCCATAAAAGTTCCGTCTCAGACACAACGGCTGTTGAAACTCGAAAACTTTGATCGAGGACAGAGTGAAGTCCCAACAATGTCTTCAAGACCTCTTTGCCACCGTATGGGACGCGCAGAATGACGACCGCTTTCCTAGCACTTAGATACTCGCAGAGGTTTAACAGCACTCGAGCCAGAGACCTCAAGCTTGTGCCTTTTGCAGATTGATTTACATCTGTAACCGAGACAATGCCTGCACCAACACCCAGCAAAAGATATTTGCCGATGAAGAGCAATGATTTGAAGGCTTCAATTACTTCTGCCTCGTCCCCAAGATGCCGTGTTGTACACTTTTCACTTGATGTACGAAGCAGCGGTGCAGCGGACAGCTCTTGTAATGATGGATCATCTGTTAACGTCGGCGTAACGGTTTCCGTCCGTGCTGTTGTCATCTGTGATGCTATCAGATTCTCTATGCTTTCTGCAATCTCGGCAGGCACAGAGAATTCCTGACCCAAAGACTGGCATCCTCTAAGACTGCAACAGTCTCCCTCCAACACTGAGAAGACTTCTGAGGCCAAGCATTTCTTTCCCTGAGCCCCCCGTCCGAGATTCGGATGCCTTGCCCAAATCTCTTGATCGAGGATGTTACTGACGAGGGTGCCTCCAACTTCCTTCACGGTCTGCTCGGCAGTAGATAAACCAAAACTCCGCTGAAATGCCTCAAACGCGCGGTGGTTCAAACTGCTACTAAACCGAGACGCCTTCTTTGAGTGCCGAGCATTCATGAAATTGCTATCAACACAGCTGCATTGGCCTCTAGCGAGACCAAAGGCTGCACTGGACGCATCTAAAACCATGTCAACAGAACTCTGATCCTGAAGCGAAGTTTTTTCGCACACGTTCACAAGTGAATGAACCACTCTAAATCGCAAATGATCACCTGTGCTATTCGGGAGACCTATTCGAGCGACCAAGTTTCTAAAGTATTCTACTTCGAGCGCTGTTGTTCCTCCTCCACTCCTCGTCAAGCCAAACACTTTAAATGGAGCCCCTTGATGCAAATCTGATTGGGGATATATGCAATCTAATGTAGAATCCTGTATCAGTGAGAGTGTGCTCAAGAATGACAAAGTTTGAAGCAGTCGGTGAGCTGGTGAGAGAGAGCGAGTACCGGTCGTATACACTGAACCTCTAACCTGCGTCAAATTTCTCCATCTCATGAACTGCTCTCGTAAAACAAGATACAAGTTTTGCCACGGGCCCGCAGCACAAGAATTATAAGTCGCGCTTGCAGATTCGATTTCATTCGCAAGAAGCGCTGCTCCATCTACAATTCCTGCGCATACTCGAACAATATCACCACACAACCTCTCCCGGCTCTTTTCTTGTCCCAAAAGGATCGTAGAGACTGTCTCAACGGCCTTCATACACTGGTCAGATACATCTGGTGCATTCGGCAATACCGCCATACCTTTCTTCAGAGTCTGGCCTGAGATAATTAGGTGAGCAGCTTGCAGCCATATGAGGGTTCGCGGTTGACTATTTGGCGTAATACCGGAGAACTCGAGGCATTCCCGAAGTGAAAAGCATGCTGCAATAACATCAATCAACTTATGCCCTCCGTCCTTGCCACCTTCGAGTATTGCATGGTACTTATTGTCTCGCATATCGAAACCAATCCTTTCTCGCAAGAGGTCTAATAAGACTCTATGGGAAGGGGCTAACATTATGAGTACCCTCGCCATAGTTACTGCAACGTCATGATGCCTTCTGTCCTTCCAGCACAGCATGAGAGGTCTGGGAGAAACATGTATAACGGATTTCAGAGCATTACTACCGACCACATCAATTGAGTGTTCCGACAAAGCCACTGATAGAGTCCGGAAGGCAACAGCCTGGAGAGCGCGTGCTTTTTGGTGTTCTAGGGACTCCGCGATAAGCAGCATCAGACAGCATCTCTCACAAATGATAGCGTACCCGAAATCGCCACCTAGCATCTTGCGCGGAGCAGTTGACTTCGTACTTTGCGACAAAGTGTCGTAGTTTCGGCAGCCCGTAGCGATAATTTCCAACACATCTGCAGCAAACTTCCAAACTACAAGAGAGGGGTGATTCAGATGTCCTCTGCCGGTAAGCTGCTCAACGCAAACATCGACCCACGTACGAATGAAGGGTGGAGTAAGCATCGCTCTATTTTCATCATCTCGTAAAATGTCACGAACACACTGCCATATTTGGTCACCAGCAACTTCTCGAAGAATGGGCTCTGAAAGCCATGAATGAGCAAAGAAAAGGAACGCTGGCACAATTGGCCTAATCACTCCAGGAGGACCATTGGCCAGAGCAAACTTGAGAATCGATCGGAAACAAACCATGTAGGTGGGTTTCAAATTTGCAGATCGCGATCTCAACGTGCTCTTCGACTTGACGGCTTCCGAAAATACTTGATTTAGAGTCTCAACCATGACGGCGGAGAGTTCCGCCCACCCTAACAGCGGTGTCGGTCCGGCGGCATCTTGCTGAGGACCACGGACCATCTCCAATTTAGACGCTGCGGTTAAACCATTGACTGTCGACTCGCGTGATAAAGCGTCGTTGACAGCAATGGCAGCTCTGAGACGCTCCTGCTTTCCCGGAGCTTTTCTTCCTGGCAACGGCGCCGCGGCCTGACATAGTACATCGACGTGGACGCGTAACAAAACTAGAGCAGATTGCATTTCGAAGGCAGCAGTATTATGTTCTCAGAATCAACGAGCAGAGGACAAAGACGTTGTATATTCACATTTGGATGATGTGAGCAAAAGAATGGGAGTTCATGGGATAGCCACAGACTCAAGCAACTCAACTGTCGCCTGTCTAACTTCTGGTCACTTGTGCTGGCACACGACGAGTTAGACGGTGATTTCATTGCGAGGCTTTGTAAAGATGTAGGTTAGATGGGATTGATCATGCCCAAAAGCCCGTATTCTGTTGATCCACCAACATCTGTCATGGTACGGGATTAACGAATAGAAATTTAAGCAGATACTGTAGAATCGTAAAATCACCAAGCCCAGTCGTGAAAATAAGTGCCAAAAAAGTGAACTACTCCATGAAATCCACCCGGAATTCATGATGACAAGCAATTCCCATTCTTGCGGAGAAACCACAGCGTGGTCTCTACCGTCTATTGGCCATGTAGTTTCATACATACAGTAGTGGGATTACGCCTAGACAATTCTGTAAATTAAAATGTAGAGTTCTTTAATACGTGTAAGATGTGTAAAACATTGCAGATTTCTGCAATTAGGACGTGATGATATATGCAGAAAAGTGAGCAGTTGACAGAAAACCCGACTGCAATTCATCAGGATAGGTCGAGGCTGTTTCGCGAGAAAACTAGTGTCTATTGGACATTGAGTTTTGCCTCATACAGTATGAGGTCAACTCTGGCCTCATATGAGGCCAACCGACCATCGAGAAAATATGTAAATTATATAATACGTATGGTGAATATGCTAGTTGTTGTACATGAAATTTATCTCACCCCCTTCTATGATACCAAAACAAAGGGTAGCCTACTCCGTTGCACTCAAAGCCTGACTGCGCAAAACGTTCGCTGCGTTTTTCTTCAGCTCACTCTGCCAGAATAGAGAACCCAAAAACCTTAGGGTCGATATAAAGAACACCGGAATTGGACGTCTCCTTGATACTCTAATATCTCCGCGAAATTTGGCCTCATATGAGGCCAGATGTCCAATAGACACTAGTTACCCTTACAACTATTACACCAGTCCTTACCATCTTTAGTCTTAATCGGAATACTTAAGGATATCCTTCGCTCCCCAACTGCGTCTCTCGCTGAGAGCAGCGGTACGAGCAAAAACAAGGCAGAACGCCAATCGCGCTTTTCAAACCGCTAAGGACCAGTTTATGGGGCAAAACGTGGCCACCTATAGCGCGCATCCTGAGGCGTTTGGATGGGAAAGAATGATAATGGAGGACAGAACTGGAGTCATTCACCCCTCTCGAAGTAGCTTTTCGCGTATAAACCCGATCCCCCTCACTCATCAAAATGACGCTGTATTGTGGGTGAATGGATATCTGGAGAGATCTGAGTAATACTCAAAATCTTGCGCACAAGGCTCGAGGCCTCATCTGAGTCTAAAATATTCCCAATGAAGAATTCGACAAAGAACTGTGCAACCACTGGGAGCAAAATCCTAGTGCGTAATTCTTGTAGGCGTAATTCTGAAAGCATCACGCCAACTTGCACGTTAATATACGTAATCAGTGCCTATTTTGAAATTTTCTTTTCTGTTGGAACAATATCTCCTCATCTTAACAATTCGTACAGTGTAGATCTGCTCACCTTTCCTGTCCGCTGGATCGGGAACTCTGCTGAACACGCTTCCAAGCCTCCAAGCTTGCGAGTATATGCTCCTACTTCCGACCACGATCCTCACAACTCAGTCTCCACCTCACTGTCTTCCTTTTCTCATATTCTCTAGCAGCAAACATTCCTCAATATTCGCTACCGCCCGGAAAACTGAGAAGAAGTCAAAAAATGGGGAAACGCTCGAAACGCTGACCTCCATTGCAGATATACCCTGAACACGCACAAAGTACGCGTATCACTGGTCAGGGCGCGGAAGCATGCTAACGCAGTTGAAAAATGTGAGGTAGTGAGGAAACAAACGGACAACTACTTAAGTTGGAGTTTAAAGCAATCTTTGAATACTTGGGGAACCATTGGAACAGCCCTGAGATTTCGATTTCTGTAAGAGTTGTAGAAGCGCCCAGCCTGTCAGAACTAAGATGCACTGTACAAAAATATTAAGAATAAAAGACAAGCATAACGTGGTAAAGCGATTGAGCTGCAGAGGCCACGGTTGTGCTGGGAATGCGCCGAAAATAAAGGAGATTGAGGGCAAAACGATCAAGACAGTCAATGACGAAAGGGGAGAGAATGTGCGTGCAGACCACTATCGTAAAGTAGACCGGTTCAACATTATATCAAGGCCCCGATAGCGGGGGAATGTAGTTGCACGAGAAAGCACGAGCCCAATCATACGTTCTCTGAAAACATAAATTACCGGTGACCTACTGTTGTTCAAGTGGGCCTGTTTTTACAGAAGGATACTGATCCAAGTATTTTTCTAGTTTTGGGACAGTAAATCTGTCTATGAGGACTAGTAATGTGCTCTCTCCAGCGAAATCATTTCCTGACGTGAATCAAAATAACTCTCCATTCGGAACATACCGGATGTAGCGAAAATTTGTGCTGAGTGGATGTAATGACATCGAACGTGGATAGTAGATTTCACTCTCATTACAATGTGTGACATAATATGAATTGTAGGCAGTTTTAAATTATTCGACTTCCCGAATCTAGGGTGAGGCAGTACCAGCAGGCATCTACGGAGAAATCCGATTGGAATACGTACTGTTTCTGACACGAGAGAAAAGCCTGTGAATGTCTGCGACGATGAGACCCCTACGTTTGGTATTGATGAAGCCATGGTCCATCCTACACTGACGCTATCAGCTGGAAATGTTTAATGCTAGAAAGATGCCCGTGTGTTTCCGGAAATGGATGCGGACGTCCACCGGGTGCAGTAGCGCAGTATACCTCCCACTTATACTGCACATATTGGAATGCCATGTAATGCTCACTTCTGTAGCATCCCAAAACGTGCGGTTCATGTAGTACGGCAGTTTTTCGGATGGATACGGACTTCCGATAATAAACATCTCGAACTGCTGCGTCCAGTGAAAGCCCCCATCCATTATCCGCAGTTTATTTCCTGGTAAAACATCCAGCTCGTACTGCGAATCGTGCAGTACAATGTAGTTCCGCAGCGCACCTTACGTATCTCAATGTCACATGATGCCCTTTAGCCTGCCTCACGTAGATCAGATTACCTTGGACCCTTCATACTATTAATTGGCTTCCAACGGAGTGGGCCCCACTGCGCTGAAGACCGCTACGCGCAATATGCGCCATCTGCGACTCTAAGAAACTGAGCATTTTGCTCGGTGATGTTTGGCTGCACTGGCTCACCTAGAATCTTGCCGACGTTATTTGGCCAAAGAAGGTTTGTAAAACGCTGCGCTGATTTCTCGTGGAGTATTGTAAACATAGTGGAACGCAAACAAAGACTAACATTTAACTCGCGAAAGGTTTGGCACATACCACGAGTGTTTCTGGATGACATCAGTTCAGTGTGTGCCAAACATAGAACGTTTAAAGGTACGACGGGGCTCAAACGTAGTGGTTCTGTCCTTCGCATTGCATTCGTGTAGTAGAGCCTGCTTTGTGCATCGAACAGTCACCAGTTCACAATGCGCGCACGAATTCACACATCTGGCACCACGTGGGTTGCGCCGAGGTGGCCCCAATCGCAGGGCAAGGCTGAAGCCTACTGTCGAGTCGGCATCCTTTCATACGAGACAACTTTCTTCCTACACTGTACGGCCACCTACCCTTAGAAGCACGTTGGAAAGAAAGACGCCAACACTTCATTCCACCCTTGCCGTAGCCGTGTTACCGTCGACTCGTGCAGAACGGGAGGCACATACTTCTTGTGCTGAACAGGTCTTGGGAGTATCACACGAAGCGTACAAACAGACTGAACTTCCAGCCGACGTCAGAGAGAGGTTGTAAACGATCATTTCATGCCATTAAAAAAGTATGTAACTTTTAAGATCGGTGGAGTGTCATCAGTGACAGCGGCGGAGATCTGCACAAGTGAAAATACATGAGCAGATGGATGTTGTTTTCGAGATCAAATTTCGCACATCCATGTACTCATGTATTTTCACATTTGTAGATCGCAGCCCCTTTCACTACTAACACCTTCCTAGCCTGAATTTTCGTTACTTCTCAAACCTCTTGTCCCTTCTATAGCGCCCCCGAAATCGCCCACTTCTCCGGACGACCTTTCTTGCGGCTGAGCCCAAGTCTTTCTCGGATGCTATAGTGTGGCTTGCTCGCCTGGAACTGGTTCTCAAACTAGCATGTAGTCTTTACGTTTTTCTTACCTCACGCTATTCAGACATTTCTTCGTGTAGCTACTTAATTTTCCTCACCACTTGTCGGAACGGCAATCAAATCTTCGGAGTCCTCGGAGTCCAAACCATCATCTCTAGGACTGACCTCCTCTGCCCTACAACTCCCGTCCGCGTCCGAGTCTGCCAACTCAACCACTTCCACGTCATCCCCACTGTCCGATTCCTCACCTCTTTCATTATTCCTGCGACTAACACAGGCCATCTCACTGGCCGGGAACTGCGATAGCCCTCTCAGTGCATAAACACCTGGTCCGGCACACCTTTCCCTGTAGGCATAAATTACAAATGGTACCGTACCGTCACCTCGTCGGCAATGCGCTTCTCATATCCAGCCCCGGCGTGCGTGAGATGGTCATGCCCGAAAAACACAGAGTTGGTGGGCACAGTGATCTTCGTCATCCTGAGCAACGCCGTCGCGGCCATCTGCTCGCCCTCCTCCCCGTGTACAAACGAGTGTGAATAGTCAGACACCTACAACAGGAAGCTCACTGCCCCGTTCACGATTGCAAAAAAGCCCAGCGTCTCCGCTTTTAATGACTCGTCAAAGTTGTTGTGCGGGGCGTGCCGCGGGCAGGCCTTCCCAGTAACCAGAAACCGACACCCCATCTTAGCTGTGGGCAGCTTCCTCCCAGATGTCTTCCTTAGACAGACGTAGACAGCAAACTGACCCACCCACGGGTCGAGCTGCGCACGCCTTGGCGAAGCCAACACCCCATCCCCCCTCGATTCGCAGGCTTCCATCTCCAGACTTCGTGTTCTGGAGTAGCGGGGAGTTCCGAGCTCCCGGTTTGCTGCGTCCCCGTTGTCTTCCTCCTCGTTGACAATCGGGTTGCACCAGGTCTCATCCGGCCCCTGCCCCGGGGCATTCTCCCGGCTGAATGTGCTCGCAATGAACGAAAACAACTGTTCGACGGGGGAAAGCTTCCACTTGGGCGTCAGCACAAGGGGCTCGAGGCTTCCGCGCGGAATAGCGGTGCTGTCAGTGAAGTTCGCAAGACAGGTGTAGCCGAAATGCTGAATCTCACCTTGTCGCTTCTCGAAGTAGACATATCCTTTGCCAAAATCCTGACCCCCATCTGCTACCATCCTCCAGTGATGTGTCTGAGGCCGGTTGGGCTTCGAGATGTCCAGACCCATATCGATACCTGCGAGCTCGTTAAAGCACATATAGCCCCCCATGAAGAACTGAAGTCAAAACATGGCTACGACGTCCTTGATGGAGACGTACAATTGCGCCCGGTGCTCAATGGGTATGTGGATAGGAAGAAGCCAGAGCATGGGGTGCGGGTCTCTCGCCATCCACAGCAACGACTCCTCTTCTTCGTGATCTGGCGGACCGAAGTATGCCAGATTTTCCCAAGTGTAGGGTGGTTTGTCGAGCGCAACGGTCTTGTCCGCAGTGCCGACCGATAGCTGGTTCAAAACCTCGTTGTCGAAAATTTGCAGGGCACCTTCACGTTGGCACGTGTTCTCCTGGGCCGCCTTGGTCCTCTCAGTGACCTCTCGTCTCGACTGCCCCACTGCCCTTTTCACTCCACCAGACTTCTCCGCCTGCATAACCTCCACAAGTCGAGGTGTTGACCGTGAGGAGGATGCAGCCGTTGTCTCTCTGGCAAGCGCTTTTGTCGCGGGTATTACTCCTGGAGCCTTCCGCGCACGGACTGCGGGCTCGAGTGCAGTCGCTTCTGAACCAGGGGCACGCTGTGTGGAGCGGCGTGTAGAACGCACAGCAGCTGGGGTCGTCGCGCGAGCCGGGGCGGTGTGGTTGATGGGCCCGAGAGCAACTCGCTCAGTTGACTTGTTCGCGAAGCGCGTGACGCGGGCCTTGTTACACTTCCTCAGATCTTCTGCAAAGTCGTTGTGTCTCTTGGAGAAGAGGCGCATTCAGTTCAGGTAGAGCTCTTTGACGGAAATTCTGAGGAGCTTCGAGTGAGCAATCTCAGCCACCAGAAAGCCATCACAAATCAGGCCCTTCGAATTGCCGTTGTTCTCGAACAAGTCTAGGCAGATTTGGAAAAGCTGGCGCGTGAAACGCATAGAAAGCCTCAGATTCAATTTTGACGTCGCGATCAACGTTATTGACGAACCGCGACGCAGATGTCATGTAGGGAGCTATAATTCGAGGTCTCTATCACGAAAAGATTCTGGTCGTCGAGGTGAGTGATGCCGAGCTTCTTAGAGATCGAGGTGTCGACGGTTAGGTCGGTCAGCACTTTCCCGAGGCCTTAGTCTAGGAGGAAAATCTTCACTAACGTACGTAACGATGGCAGGGAGACAGGCCGGTTGCTAGTGGCAGAATGGCCCTGTTCACGGCTTCGCCAGCTCCTTTCTGACTCAACGCTAGTCTTTGTTTCTTCAAATGGATGCGGACTTCCACTGAGTGCAGTACCAGGTCTAGTAATACCCGTGGTGTACTACACATATTGCAATTCCGGGTCTAGTGTAACTAGACTCGCACATCCAGGTAGGGGACGTCTGGATGCAGTAGTACTAGCTGACATACTACCGGCTGTGGAAGTCCTTGATGCAGTTATACAGCGCAGCTTACTGCGACACGTGGAAGTCCGTTTTTAGCTTCACTGCTTAACAACGGCGCTTTTCGCAGTTCCGAATGCAGATTTACTGTATTTGGAACTGCTTAAAGTGCAGCTGCGCAACGCAATTACAAAAAGTAAACCAAGGTTTCACCGCGCATGGTGAACGTCTGGTTTTGTTCTACTACATTTCTGTACTGGTACATGAATAGCACTTCTACAGTATTTCGGTGGATCTACGTTTTCACCATCATGACCCGCCATCACCCCTACTCCGCCGCTCTCTCCATCTCCAACAGCCCGCACTCCCCGCATCGCATCGCATTCAGCACGTCTCGCCACTCTTCGACGACGCCTCCCATCCCGCCCACCATCCCTTCAAGTTTATATACCACACTACACCATCACCCACAACCCCTCACCCTCTCCACCTCCAGCAGCCCGTAATCCCCACATCGCATCGAACACCGAACGCCACGCGACTCTTGAACAACGCCATCCCTCCCGCTCGCCTTCCCTTCCAGTTTTTTCACTACACTCTACCGCCATCAGCGTTGCCTCGCCCTTTCCACCTCCAACAGCCCGCATCCCCCGCATCGCATCGCCCTCCAAATTCAAAAGCACGCACTTCCCGCATCGCGTCGCCCTCCAGACGTCTCGCCACTCTTCAACGACACTACACATCCTGCCCACCACCCCTTCCAGTTTGCACACCATACCACACCATCACCCGCACCTTCTCACCCGCACTGTCTCACCCTCTCCACCTCCAACAGCCCGCGCTCCCTGCACCGCATTGCATACCACACGGTTTGCCACTCTTCAACGACGCCACATTTACCTCCCACCATCCCTTCGAGTTTGTACACTACACCCCACCATCACCCGCACTGTCTCACCCTCTCCACCTCCAACAGCCCGCCTTCCCCGCATCACTTCGCACACCGCCAGCCTCGCCACTCTTCAGCAACGACTCCCATCCCACCCACACCCTTTGCGCATGTGCGGATACCATTTTGAATACGCGCTACTTACCGGTGCATGCCGTCACATCACAAGGAGAAACTGTCCCTCAGCACATTCTGTTGACGGCAGGTTACCTTTGCAGATTTCACGAGGTCGCATCCCGCGGCGCTACGGTTTAAATAGGGCCTGTGGCAGGTTTTTGCGTTCCACATTTTCGCCGTCGTGCCTTGAGAATACCGTAGATGAGAGGACTCTATACCACACGAGATTTTGAAAATCTTTCAATTCGGGATATTGCAGTATCACTACTTTTCGATTGCCACCTCTCGTTGTGGTACCTGTCAGCGAATGCGTGATATTCTCTCGTTGACACAGCCAATAGCGAGCGTATTTGTCGAACGGCAGGCACCGTCTTCCACCTTGACCACGCTCGCGTAGACGAGACCTGCACTAGGTTTCGTGAACGCGGGAGTGCTCACGAGCGGACCTACCGTCTTGTGTTTAGTGGAAACAAGAAGACGGCCCCACCCGTGGAAAACATCCCGCCTCTCCGTTCTCCCACTCCTCCCACCCCCGTTTCGTACTCCAGCCCTCCTTGCCAGCCCGCGATA
>JAUKWC010080048.1:0-30613 GCA_032356245.1 Endocladia muricata
TGCACTTTCTCACATTGCTGGACATCTCTCGCCTTGTCTACGGAGAGCTCCACTCGCGGCATGTAGGGCTTCCAAACGGGTGTTGATGAACGAAGTAGATGGAAATGAAAGTGTCGTCGGGACATCACTACAAAGAAATGTCGAGCAAACGTCTAGATAGATCGTGATCTGGACTACAGTGCTTTGTGAAACGAATTAGGATCGGGACTACTGGAAGTTAGCATTCAGGGAATCGCAAAGTATGAATTGCTGCCCATAATTGTGTCTGTGGCTGGTGGCAGAACATTTAGTCCAGACCTCAACTGTGAATTGCGAGAAGTGCGCTCCTGCACGTCATGCGCATATGCGACTCAATGAGACCTCCAAGCCTCCAAAAATGGCCTTTGTGTGAAAGCTCCTAACAGTGGCAATACGACTGGGTCAAAATGGCGGAGACACATGGATTGGAGAGACTAAAGCTCAATGAATATAGCCTCAGGCTGTTCATGGTTGTGTTCAGTCGTAATTTTCACAAATATAAGCACAGATTTGGGTACCGTGCCGATACCTTCGCGCAAACACAAACTTGGATGCCTCGTGAACGTGCAGTAAAGGACTATTTCCTTAACGGATAATGTTCCCTAGCTGACATGATGTCGAGTATGGCAGACGTTTGTTCAATAACCCGACGAAATGAGAGTCGTATGGAGAGAGCATCTACAAATGCTTCGGTTTTGCTCTCCGTAGTTCCACAGATGGTTGGTTCCTTTTTCTCTTCAGGACTGTCGGTTTTTCATCTCGTAAGTACTAGTACCTGACATTTGATTTTCAAAGTGCATCACACGAAATTGGAAATGCACGTACTTCGCTATTTCCTAATTCGAACCGAGAAAGAGTCCCGTGCGACTTGTAATCGTCAGTTCTGCGATCAGAACGTCGATCAACATTTAAAGGTTTGGGTTACGTATAGACTCCTATCAACAAAATTATCAATACTAGCATCGGTACTCTGTTGGCTCCGATCCCATTCGGAATTTGTACTTGTCAGACCACGCGTCGCGTAGTAGCCGATCCTTTTCATTAGTCAGCATCCTGACGCAATTAAAAGGATCGCAAGAATTCGAGATTGTATCAGTTTTTCTGTATCCAAGATGAAACCATCTATCGGATGCCTGTATGCTACTCTGTTCTAGTCATAACTTCTGAGTACGTTGATCTATACCTCCAATATTGCCGCAGATATCCGAAACGAATGACTGGACTTCGGGAGGTCCGATAGAATAGATCACCACCGATTCTCTACTTTACTGGCAAGTACTTCGTAGCGCTAGTCGATGCCATGCGCAGGATATTGGAAGGCAGCAATAGATGCCTGGAAAATCGCGACAACCTTATCCAAGCTGCAGTCCTTATCACGAGCCATCAACCCACTGGACTTGCAGAGCACACAGGATATTCTCCGCTGAAGACCTCATACCGCCCGTGTTTTTTTGTCCTCCTTAACAAGACCAGTGAGTCTCCTCTTTCGTACTCCCAGAGCTAAGAGAGGGGAGAAAAGGCGACGGCACGGGCCATACCTGCCTGTACCCGCCAAAATTTCCGACGGCTGGATCCGTGACTGGAGCGATGACTGAGCCAAACAAGATCCCAAAGTGAGTCGGAATAGTTTGGAAGACGGATGAAGAATCCATAATCACTCTCAAAAACTTGCCATTTTGGAGAGCTAGTGTCCATCGGGCATCTGGCCTCATATGAGGGCAAAATTTGCGGAGAAACTAAAGTATTGAGGAGACGTCGACTTTCACTGTTCTTGATATCTACTTGATGGTATTTGGGTTCTCTATTCTGGCGGAGTGGGCTGTAGGAAAAATCAGGGAAATTTTTGCGCAGTCAGAATTGTAGTGCGAAGGAGTAGGGTACCCTTTGTTATGATATCACAGAAGGGGGTGAGATAAATTACACGTGCAGCATCTGCCATATTCACTATACGTATTATATATGTTACAAAATTGTTCGGAGGTTAGTTGCCCTCATATAAGGCCATAGTTGACCTCATATGAGGCAGAACTCAATGTCCACTAGACGATCGTGTCTAGTAGACATTTGGCCTCACATGAGGCCAACTTTCAAGTCAGAATATAAAATCATGAGGAATTCTTTTTTAACTTTAACGTTTTGCCCAAGCGACGCCCCGTAGTGTTGAAAGCTCGGACAGGCTAGAGCTGTCCAGCTTCACAGATAGCTGGAGAGAGAATTCCACCGAGTATCCCGACGAGTCCTCAATTTTCAAAAACCATATCTCCCACTTGCGACCCCCTTCACATCGTTGAATCGCGAGTTTATACTCACGTTTGCACTGTAAACTCTAACTCCAAGTCTAGGCGGATATATGGTGCCAACAAGAAGATCGAAAAAGTCTCTGGAACCGTCAGAGACGTCAACAAGTCCAATCTTAACGGCAGAAATGTGACCGCTGGCAATGTGAGCTGGGAGCTTGCAGATAGTGTCGAGGTCATATCACTGGGGCTGACTAATATCAAAGCTGGGAACAGTCCGGAAAATGGCGCTCCATCAGGAATCCAGAGTACTGTTCAGAGCTCCGAGAAATCGGGAAATCAGACGGGTAGCTCCAAATTGGATGTTAGCATCGACCTCGTCACACCCATGGGTGGAGAAAACCGATACAACACAAGAAGTAAAAGTCAAGACTCATCTGGAGCTGTCACGAAGGCCAGCGATATAGCGTGACGTCGTGGTGAGGTCACAATGGAAATGAATGGATTCATTTTTACTAAGCTTTGGAAGGCAATTGGTCTAATCGATGGGATAGAATCTGAGAGCTCCTATCCTGCGTCATTGACGCCATTCGAGTACTTCATGCGGATGATTTTACAGCGTGATCTGAGCTGTGCAGTTGTATGGGCAAATAGGGAACTAGAAAATAGGTATTTAGAGACAGCCGGCGAAGGTGAACTGTTGCGATTTTTCGGAATTTTGGTCTTGATGAGAAGACGAGAGGTCAACAATCATCGCACACTGTAGAGCGACACTAATATTCGCAAGTAGTACTGGGACCGTGGATTCGAGATGGAACCTGGTCAGAGTTTCTGTGGATGCAACTAACGATTATCGGGCCACGAAGGTCAAGTCTTCTCACCGCACATGGGTTGATGGGAGTACGTGATGGTGGCATGGATGAGGGGAGAGCTGGATTTCGATTGGTATTGCGCACTATGTGCCACTCGACTGGAAGCCAGAACGTGGTTGTGAAATCATGTCCTGTTGTGGCAAAGTCAGTCGCGCCATGGTTCTTCTCGAGCTGACATTGTCAGTAGATGATAATGTCGACCAATAGTTTGAGAGCGGCTATAAACATGGAAAGTCTGTACTATTCAGACTGGTTGAGCCATTGTTTGACAAGGACAGAGTCATCTATGCTGACCTGTACTTCGCCTCGGTTGAGACAGCTACAGTGCTTCTTGACAATGGCCTGAGGTGTAAGGGTGTTGTCTACACAACGAGAAAAGGATGCCTTGTTGCCTACATTTCAGGACTCGAAACAGCTGACAAGGGTTCTCGTATCACGATGGTCACTGATAAGCACGACCTCTTGGACATCATGTGGGCTCGATGAGATAGGCGTTACTTCATCAGCTATAAGGGGACAACTTCGGCTAGTGAGAAAATATACCATGAGAGGTGGATATCCCGAGACGGGAACCCACGCCTGGAAGGGAGTGAGATTCCCATTCCGAAACTACGTGAGAACTAATATGGACAGTATTTTCATGTTGACAAGCACAGCTGCTATCGACAGGATGACTTCGGGCTGGGAGATAAGTTCACGGTGAAAGATTTGGAAAGGATAGGCGATAGCCCGCTAATGAGTATCTGCATAGTTGAATCCTGTCAAATGTACTAGGGACGTCAAAAGAGTGCAATTTTGACCATAAAAGATTTTTACTGGCGATTGGCAGGAAGAGTTATTGATGACGTAGTGGACGGAGCTTTGCAGGCCCGCAGAAGATCTGCAGCTGAGATTTCGAATAACAGAATGAACTTTTGAGAGTGAGTTTGGGGTCCGTGTAACTCTCACAAAGCACAAGTTTCAGTCGTCTGATGGGATGTCGTCAAATGCGTCCTTTCAATATCTGTACTCATTTTGGAGGAACACAAAGAAATCGGAATATATATGTTCAGGTTGTATTTGAAGTGTACGCCGAGAAGTGTATTTTTGTCATCCTGGTACTGGCAGGGAACGCCTCACAAAGCGTGTCCAGAAGGCTCCTTGTTTCGAATATGAAGGGGATGGGGAGTAGTGTTTAAAATGTTTGGGAAATGTGGGAAGAAAGTTCCGAAGCTCTGGTTCGTGAGTTATCCTGGTCGACGTCGTAGCTGTCACTTCTAAATAACCGGGAAAATAAGAAAAGATTGCATAGACCCAAGCAGTTCTATTAGCGGCGTATAGATTGTTCCGTTTCGTTGCATCGCTTCGGAATACCCCTTTAGAAAATGTCACCATATGCTGCCTACTGTTCTGGTGGACTCTTCACGAGAACCCTGAAAAACAACTACTTCGGAACCTGTCGGGTCCTCAGAGAGGAATTTGAAGCGCAAAAGTGCGCAGCGAGGATCGAATTCGCGGACCAATACTCTCCCTGTAGGCCGAAGGTCACTAGGATAACTCGTTGCTGTCAGAAATAGATATAGAAACATTCTACTGGGACGCGAAAGAAGCATAGGGAGGATGATTGAGGTACGAAACTGTTAAAAGCTAATAAAAAATCGAAAAATTACTGCATTTACTAGGGTCATGGTACTCACGTTACATGAGGCAAAATTCACTGCCCGAGAGACACTCGTGTCTACTGGACATTTAGTCTTCGACAGGCAGATTTGCCTTATATGAGGTTAGCCTTCACGTCGATATTACAAACCGTTCCGCCTGTTTGCTAACTTCGTTTGTGCTCAAGTGATGCCCCATATTATTGGAAGCCAGGACAGGGTAGAGTAGTCAAACTTCAGAGATAGTAGAAGCGAGAATTCCACCGCATGTTGTGAGGAGTGCGCAATTTCCCAAACCTATATCTCTCACTTCCAACCTCTGTCACATTGTTGGATTGCGAGTTCATAATTGCGCTCGCCCTATGACCTTCTAATCCGAGTGTTGACCGGAGTACAGTGCTTATTAGAAGATCGAGAAAGTCTCAAGAAACGTCAAAGATGCCAATAAGTACAATATCGACGGTAGAAGTGTCGCCGATGCCTGCGTCAACCTAAAGAATGCCGAAACTTTCAAGGTCAGATCAGTGCCATAGAAATATAGGGGAACAGGAGAGAGTTAAGGAAAGGCCGCTGTGGAAGGAATCTACTTGACCCTCCGAGCTCTGAGTGACTAGAGAATCAGGCGTCAGATTCTGCACTGCAAATTGATGTCGATCTCGCCACACGCACAGATGGAGAGAGTCACGGTGCTACAAGGCTTGCAAGCCAGTATGCACCTGGTCCGATGTCTGAGTTCAATCGACTTGGACACCACCCCAAGAGTAGTGAATGGGGGTTCATGAGTAGCCCTTTGGCGCGTTCCGACGGTAATGTTTGCAGCCAAACAAGAGAATCCCGTCCTGGGAGACCCGGCATGGTACGGCACCTGCTGCTGCGGAATGGTGGTAAAGTGAGAGGCAGTGAATTGGAAAGATGTGGTCCGAAAGGGTGGTGTAGCTAGATGGAGAGACCCACCATGTTTGAACCGCACTCTGTCGCGTGCTCTCACGCGTGTAAGTACAGCGTTGTTTCCAGAAGACTCGAAGTGTACGTCATGCGGCGAATGACTACCCTGCAGAGTATGGAAATCGCCCTTGG
This sequence comes from Endocladia muricata, assembly GCA_032356245.1. Classification (NCBI taxonomy): domain Eukaryota; phylum Rhodophyta; class Florideophyceae; order Gigartinales; family Endocladiaceae; genus Endocladia; species Endocladia muricata. Next base: position 5,842 of record JAUKWC010080048.1, read on the forward strand.
GGTTCTTTACACCTCGTCTGTGTTTCCAGACATAAATGTGGACGTCCAACGGGTGCAGTAGCCAAGTAGATCTTCCACCGGTACTGCACATTCTGGAATGCCGCGGAATGCTGATTTCCATTGCATTTGAACACGTGGAGTTCGTGCAGTACGACAGATTTTTGCATGGGCGCCGACTTCCAAAAAAAAAATATTTTGAACTGCCGCGTCCAGTGTACACCCGCATCCACTACTCGCAGTTCTGTTTGTAGTAAAATATCCAGCTCGTACTGTGAATGGTGCAGTACACTGCACTTCTGAGTCCCAAGTCACGTAGCGCAATGTCACATGATGACCTATGGCCTGCCTCACGTGGATAAGCTTACCTTGGACCCTTCATACTCTTAATTGTTTTCCGATGGATTCTGCGCCACTACACTGAAGACCACTACGCGCAATATGCGCCATTTGCGGCTGTACGAGAATGAGAATTTTGCTCGGTGATGTTCGGCTGGACTGGCTCACCCAGAATCTTGCCGACGATATACGGCAAGAGATGATGTTTAAAACTCGGCGGTGATTTTCCTGACAGTATTGTAAACAAAATGGAATGCAAACAAAATCTATCGTGTAATCCGCGTAAGACGAGGCAGATTGCCCGAGTGCTGCCGGAGGGCGTCAGTATTGTGCGTGCTGAACATACGACGTTTAACTGTATCGCGGGGCTCAAACGTAATGATGCTGTTCTTTGCATTGCGTTCGTGTAGTAGAGCCTGCTTTCTGCATCGACCCGTCACTACATGAAAATGCGCGCACCATTTCATACATTCGGTACCGTGTGCTTTGCACCGAAGTGTCGCCAGTGCCAGCGCAAGGCTGAGGCCGACAGTCGAGTGGACATCGTTTCATACTGAACAACTTTCTTCCCACGTTGTACGACCACGTATCCTTAGAAGCATGTGGAGAGTACAGACGCCGACACTTCACTCCCCCCTTCCCGTACCCGTTCTACAGTTGACCACTGCAGAACATGAAGCGCACACTTCCTGTTCTGAATAGGTCTTACACGTATCACACGAAGCAAAGAAACAAAGAGAACCTCGCGTCGACATCAGGGAGAGGTTGCAAACGTGTATTTTGTGGCGTGGAAAAGTGAGTAATTTTTAAGATCGGTGAGATGTCGCGAATGAGAGAGGCTGAGATTTGCCCGTGTGAAAATACATGGGCAGATCGATGTTGTTTTTGAGATTAAAATCCGCATGTCCATCTGCTCTTGTATGTTCACATCCGTAGATATGAGCCTCTGTCCTTAGTATTACCCCCCTAGTCTAACTTTTGATTACTTCTCAAACATCCTATTCTGCTAGAGCGGTCCCAAAAAACCCCCCACCTTTTTGAGCGACTTCTGTTGCGACTGGGGCCAAGTCTGTCTGCTGCTATAGCGAGGCCCACTCTCCGGAGCTGGTTCTCGAACGGGCACATATTGTTTAAGTTTGTTTTACTCCACGCTATTCAGTGCCATCTTCGTATAACCACCTGATCTTCCTCACTACCTGTCAAAACGGCAATCAAATTCTCGAGGACATCGGAGTCGAAACCATCATCTCTAGGACTAACCTCCTTTGACCTACTACTCCCGTCGGCGTCCGATTCTGCGAATCCCACCACGTTCGCGTCGTCCCCACTGTCCGACTTGTGACCTCATTCATGGTTCCTACGACAAACACGGGCCATCACACTGGCCGGGAACTGTCGTCTTTCTGTCAGTGCGTAGAACATCTGATGCGGCACACCTTTTTGTTCCTGCATGAAGTACACATGGCACCGTACCCTCAACTCATCCGCAAGATGGTCCTCATGTCCAGCCCCGGCTTGCATCAGATCCCCATGCCCGAAACAGATGGAGTTGGGCGGCGCAATGATCGTTTTGCTACGAAATTCTCTCTGAGGACTCGACAGGTTCCGGTTTGGTCGTGTTTCAGGAGTTTCTTAAACAGCCCATATGAGCAGGAGATAGTATGTCGGAATAGCTTCTGGAATGTTCTTCTACAGGGATGCAACGAAACGGAGCAGGTCCTATGACGCCGGTACAAATGTTGGCGGCATAGAATCTTTCTTAAATTTGTGGGCCATCTAGAAGTGGCACTTACTACGTGAACCGAGATAGCTGACGAACATGAAATTCAGACTTTACTTCCCAACATACTCAACATTTTACACACTACTCCATAATTCCTTCATTTCGAAAATTATGGACCTCCTGGAAGTGCGGCGTGAAGCAGTCCATGTCAGATTCAGGATTACAGACATGAACTCCCCGGCGAATACTTTGGAAACGACCTGAACACATAAATAGTAAGGTCGTTGCGTTCTTACGAAAGTATCAGCGCGATCGATAAGCCGCACTTGACGGAATTCCGGTCAACAACAGAGATCTGCGCTTTGGGGGGTATCCTGGATCCGAAATCCACTGTCTAAGTCCTCACTACGGTTTGGAGTATCAGCTGCAGATCTCCTGCGAGCCTGCGAAGCTCCGTCTACACCATTGTCAATAATCGCATCTCCGGTCGGGCGGTAGAAATCGTTCGGAGCTAAAACCCTATTCTTTCGCCACCCCGAGTACAATTTCCAGAACCCAATGATGCAGATAGCCAGTAGAGAGGTGCTCAGTCTCATTGCTCCATCTAGAACCTCGAGCTTCTTTTCCAGCCACAGGTCGTCCGAACGACAATGATTGTCCTTGTCGACCGGAGAGCGTCGTCTGTGTTTCCGGAAATGGATGGGGACGTCCACTGAGTGCAGTACGAGGCCCGGTAATACCCGTTGTTTACTACAAATTTTGCAGCTCCGGGTGTAGTATCACTAGACTCGTACTTGCACCAGGTGGACTTAAGAGTCCAGTATTACTAGACCCGGACGTCCACCAACTGGGCGTCCGGGTCTAGTAATGATAGACTCGGAGGTCCACCTGGTGCACTTCCGGGTCTAGTTGTCCTAGACTTTGAAGTCCACCTGGTGCAAGTACGAGTCTAGTGATACTAGACCCGGAACTGCAAAATGTGTAGTAAATCATGCGTCTTCCTAGGCCTCGTACTGCACTTAGTGCGCGTCCGCATCCAGAATTACTAGCTCATATTCTACGGGTTGTGGAAGTGCAGGATGAAGTTATACTACGCAGCGTACTGCGACGTGTGGAAGTCCATTGCTAGTTCTCTTGCTCAGCACCGGCAATTTTCGCGGTCCAGAATGCAGTTTTGCTGTATTTGGAACAGCGAAAAGTGCAGCTGCGCAGCGCACTTACCGAATCTAAACGCAACGGTCAATGTGCGCGGTCAACATCCGGTCGCATTCTACCACATCTCCGTTCTGCTGCATGAATAGCCTTTCTAAGGTATTTGGACGGATTTATGTTTTCACCATCATGCCCCACCATCACCCGCACTCCCTTACACTCTCCGCGTCCAAAAGCCCGCAGCGCCCGCAGCGCATTGACCACCAAGCTCCCTAGCACTCTTGAAGGACGTCTTCTATCCCGCACTCCAACGCTTCCAGTTTGTTTACCACACCTCACCATTACCCGCACTCCCTCACCCTCTCCAACTCCAACAGCCTGTACTCCCAGAATCGCTTCGAACACCAAACGACTCATCACTGTTGAACAAAAGCACTCGTCCCGCCCGCTTGTGCATCGCATCGCAATCCACATCCAACAGCCCGCACTTCCCGCACCGCATCGCGAGCTACACGCCCAGCCACTTTCAAACGACACCACCCATCCCGCCCACCACCCCTTCCGGGTTGCACACCACACTACACCATCACCCGCACGCCCTCACCCTCTCCACCTCCAACTGCCCGCACTCCTCGCATCGCATCGTACATCGCACGTATCGCTACTTCTTAATGAAGCCTCCTTTCCCGGTCCGGGCCTTCGCGCCCGTGTGAATACCGTTTCGAATACGTGCTGCTTACCTGTGCACGCGTAAAAACTGTCGCTGAGCGCTTTCTCTTGACGGCCGGGTACCTTTGCAGATTTAACGTCGTAGCGTCCCGCGTCGCTGCAGTTTAAATAGAGCCTGTGGCGGGTTCTTGCGTTCCACAGTTTCGCCTCCGTGCCTTGAAAATAGCCTAGATGAAACTACCCCAGACCGTACGAAATTTGGAAAACCTTTTGATTACGGAAATTACAGTATCACTGCTTTTTGATTCCCACTTCTCGTTGTACTACCCGTCAGTGAGCGCGTGATTTTCTCTTGTTGACACAGCCATTAGCGTGCGTGTATGTCAAATGGCAGGCCCCATCTCCCACCTTGACCACTCCCGCGTGCACGACGCCGGCACCAGGTTTCGTGAACGCGGGAGTGCTCACTAGCCGACCTACCGTCTTGTAGCCACTGAAAACAAGAAGAAACCTCCACCCGTCGAAAACTTCCTACCCCACCGTTCCCTCACTTCTCCCGCCGCCCCTTCTCCTCGCAGCCATCCTGCCAGCCTTCAACGTGCGCTGCAAATATCGGCACTGCGTCTACTCGTCTTCCGACGCGTACTCCGTCTCTCAACGGGAACAACTGTGTCACTTCCGAACACACGGACCCGCGGAGCTCGCCCCTGCTCCCCCGCAACGTTCATCCTCCCCTGAGCCTCCTTTTCACTACGATGACAACGTCCTTTTTGATGAGGCTCCGGCGCGTCTGCTTCCCTTGCTCCCATCCCTGTGTCACCCTGATGCAGAACCGACCACAAGTAAGACAGACCTCCTCATACAATCTATCGCAGTATCTCTTTACGAAGTAGAAAGGACTGCCGGCCCACGCACGGTTGACGAGATCATCTCTATCCTTAGGGATCGCGACTTCACTCTCGCGCGCTTTGGAGACCGGATTCACTCCTCCCAAGAGTGTCCCTCTCTCACACTCGCTGTTGTCGAGAAGGAGCTTCACTATCAGGGCTTCTCCACGACTCGTCTGTTGGACCACAGCGGTACGACCTTCGGAACTTCCTACTTTTGGGACCCTGTGGAGATCTTGCGAAAGCAAGTAGCACAAGCTAACACAGAGTCTTGCTACTTCCGTCCTTGTGGTGACTCCCTGCAGAGCGACACGCATCTCTTGGCGCATCCCCTGCACACTGCCGTCCACCGACAAGTTTTTCAACACCTCAAGGAAGAAGTCGTGGATAGCGAGTTCGTGTGCGTCATCTAGGACATCGGCATGTCAGGGAGCTACTCGTTTATAGGGTGCATACAGATCTGTACGGATAAATCCGCCACTGTACTTAAGAACAGCGCCCTCGTTTCCTGTGCCCTTCATCTCACTCTCCTCAACTTCACTGCCGCTCTCCGCCGACGCGGCATAATGTCCCGGCACACTGGCGCTGGCTATCTTCCTGTCCGGCTCTTCCCCACCGTGGACGACAGAGAGTTTGACGTCCTTCCGCCTTTTTCGACGACTCGTGCACCAGACAGCAAAACCTCCGTACTGAACTGCGCCCTGCACTCTCTGATATGACCTTTGTATGAAAAGGCCCTAGTAGGCTTCACATGCTCAGATGCCTACCATCGTCTCTGAAACTGTCACCCAGTCCTGACTAGATACCGTTGCGACATACCCGACGCGAAGGACATCATCGGCACTGGATCAGACACAAAAACCAGCCAACGCTCCTACCGTTGTGAAGTACTTTCAAATCTCCTGACTTCGTGTGCCTCATTCCCGGTGCGCACCTCGCAGTCCACCATCCTTCTTCGCAGAAAAGTGGCCACTCCAGCAGGCCGCCGCTGCTGCCAATGCATTGGTGGGCAGGCCGGCTCAGGCACGAGCTGCCGCCGCACAGGCGCAACAAACACTAACCACCTCCTCTCTGCGGAGGTTGCCATGCCTTCTTGAAACGTGCCCCGTGCTTTCGTCCAATTCCCATCTCGACATGCACTCCATTTTCGATTTCGGACCGCGACACAAGCTACACCTCGGCATCTCCAAGTTAATCCAGACCTGCATATTTCCCAGGCCCAACTCCCCCGTCCTATTCATAGCGCGAGATTCCGCCGGTAATAGTCAGAAACAGTTCAGAACCATCCGCACAGCTCTCTTTCGCGGAGTCAACACGGTTCTGGCTGCCATTCAGGTGGACTTCTACGTTCCCGGCCTACATGTCGACTTCTCCGCCTCCGAAAAAGGCAGTCGCCCGAACGGACTCTATACAAATGCAGGAGTCCTCGGATTCCTGCGGGCGAAACACTACAAGGCCGTTGACAAGGACTTTCCAATTATCGCAGGGATCATACACCATTGCTGTTATAAAGCAGACTCCGCGCCCCTCGCATCTGTTTGCGCTCAGTACTGAGACATTCTAATGCTCAGCTCGAGGCAGAGATTAAAGAAGCAATGGAGCTTCGCCGAGGTTCACAATCTAGAGGACCGTGTCAATGACCATAAAGATGCTCCAAATCTGTGGGGACCACTACCCCACCAGGCTCAAGACCCACAAGTTTGACGTCCTCACCCACCTTGCAGATGACATCCGCATGTTTGGAGGCCTACAACATCTAGGTGCCGGTGTTTATGACCACGCTCAAACTGCGTTCACGCAAGACAACCGCCGCACCTCCAAGCGAAGGCAATAGCCATGGACGACACGGTCTGCCGAATTCTGCACTCCGAAAACCTCGCTGCCGTTCGAACTGAAGTCGGATCCGTCTCCGAGTCCTGTCGCTTCACAACCCCGCACAGGAACCTGAACGACAGGCACGGGGAGCATCTTGTCAGGGAAGGCTTCAGAATGTACTGCCGCAAACTCGATCGCTTGAGAACCGTCGCCATGCCGCTTATCGGAAACGAAGAAGGCCGCGTCAGCGCTGCGATGCTCCAATCACTACGCGGAGAAGCTCCAGATTTCTGCTTCGATCTTCTTGTCCGGCTCGATGACCAAGGCACCACTGTGCTGTTGGACCGTGTCTGCGCGGAGCTTCTCCAGCAACAATCAGTCCATACATGTGACACTCTCGAAATTACGATCGTCAAAAGTGGCTACGTTGTCGACTGCTTCTGTCCTTCCGTCAACGACTATGATCCCGACGTGAATGTCATTCGACTCGACTCGATGCAGAAACATGTCATTCAGCGCGTTCAGGCAAATAGCAGCTTCGGCCTGACGAAACGGCAACGACTCAGATCCGTGCTCCTGGCCGCTGACGACGAAATACACACAGACACTGTACGGATGGCCCAGGTTCTGTCTCTCTTCCGTATGCATGGCTGTGAATCGATGCAACCTACCGAGTATGCCTTCGCCGGGTACATGGATTGCATTCCTCCAATTGACACTGTGGGTGACATTGTGCGATGCGTTTGCTTGCGGTGGTTTGCAGATGAGAATGGAAATCGCACAGAAAGTCCGTTCCTGCTCCCAGAGATGCAGCGACGAGGGTATCAAGATCCTCCTTTTCCCTGCTTAGACCTGTGCAAGGCCTCTGCTGTCATTGGGACAGCTCACGTGGTTCGGTCAAATGTCTACATCCCCCCTTTCACTCCTCAGCTCCACTGGCTCTACCATCGCATCAACATAAAGAGGTTCTACAGAGACCGTGATGCACGGCCAGTCCTTCCTGAACCCTCGCCTCCAGCGGACACGCCATTCACTCTGCCGTAGAATTAAGTACTCGAGAAAACTATAATCCGTTTAGTGAGCTACCAACATACAAGTACGGTTTCCGTCCTTTCTTCTCGTCCGTGTGTCGACAGTTCCTCGTGCTCTGCTCCAGCAACAGCGCGCGGGGGAGAATCCAAAGTTGTGGCGGGAATCCGTGACAGGCCAGACGCGCCATTGCAAAGTTCATACGGTCCCTCGCTTGAGTCTGCACGTGCAACATAGCACTTCACAAAACCGCCAGGCATACTGAAGATGTTCTTCGAAAATCACGTCTTTCGTACCACCACGTAAAATTTGTTCTCTAAACCGGCCTTCAAAACGTTTGTGTCTACTCCAGGGGCGCCTGCGAACGAATCCTCGCCACCCTCCTAACCAGACCGTTGCGTCTCCTCATTCAACGACCCACATAATTCCTCCTCAACAGTAGAACCATGCCGAGACATTTCTTGCGGAACAATGCGACATACAACCCTGAAAACTCTGCATAGTATTTGCGCGTTTGCCAAGGGCAAGTACTTGCAAAACTTCAGGTTGTAGGTGCTTTGGCGCTCGCCGCCATGGCCCTCACCATGCTGCAGACAGGATATTACTGTTGCCAGCCAGGCGTCCAGGCGAGCGAGTAGCATGATAGTCCCGTACGCGGACGTCCCATCCTGTTGAGTATGTTACCCTCGGAATTCGTAAAGGACATGTCTCTCCAAAGAATTTCCAAACATTACGGCACCCTCGGCAAGATTACACACGTCGTTTGGTATAGAGTAATCACCGTATACTAAATCCTCGACCTTGCTGAGTCGCCACCATGAGAATTCTGGAGTCCGTCGCTCCCATTCTGAACCCATCGGCTTCACGCGCGCTTCAAGCGTCGAAGGTGAGCGCTCCGCCCGCTCCCTGTCCGATACAAACGTGGTTTTCCGCGACATCAAGAAGAATTACGCAAGGCATTGGAATAGTTTTTGCCGAGCGTATCTGTTCCGCGCGCCCATCACGTCAGAGATTGTATGCGTCATCCTTGCATATAGAGCATAGTCTGTTGAAACAGCCTTCTCGGACTCGCCACGGGATTCGGCGTCCAACGACAATGATGACCAGTTTCCGGTGCCAAGCTCTGCACGCACCATTCCAACCAGAGCCGTCGCCTCATCATAGTAGGACCGCGTATAGTACTCCCTACGATGTGGAAGGACCATCGGTGGAATCGACATGACACCCTCCAGGCCGTCCGCGGAAAGCTCCCCCGCCACTCACGCCTCACTGCGACCCCCCCAGTTCCGGACTGGAACAGATCTTGCTGTGTCCAGCTCAGCAGTTTCGCGGTGAAACCATTGCCGAATCTGCTTCTTGATGGTCTTGGCTACACCAATGTACTTTACTCCCACTTGTGTTATACGCTTGCGACTCTGACCACGTCCAGCCCCGGCACGCATTGTAGCCTGCTGCGTGCCACCAGAAATCCCGCGAGCCACTTGTAGACTCTCGCTCTCCCGCCGCGCATCGTTGAATTCGGCTTGTAGTCGCAGGCATTCTGAAAGCGTTGCCTCAGTCGTCACCCGCACTTCACGAAGCTCATCATCGGGCTGACCTACCTTCTCTTTGTATTTGTTGACGCTTGTCTTCAGACCAGCAATCTCTTGCTCCTGCGCCTTGAACTCGTTCGTCTGCTCCGCGAGCATCGTCTGTAGCTCTTCGGTATGCTCTCGCGAGATCGATTGTGAGCTAGCTACAGCGGAAGTCTCAACCCTCGTGAGGGACGGGATGGGCGGAGGTGGTGACGAAGAGGGTCTCACCCCCGATGAGCCACGAGGACGCAGAGTCTCACGATGAGTTTGCTCTACTCCATGGTGGAGAGGAGACCGCACAGTGGCGGCGATACCGGGCGTGCGGACGGGCGTAGCAGACGCGATTCTGGGCCGGACGGTTAATCTGGACTTGCTCAAGCTGCAGACGTATTGAATGGACGCACGACGAGGGGGCATCTGGTTGGCAGCACGCCCTGGTGGAACTGCCAGTATTATAGGAGCAGCGCGAGTCACCAGAACAGTAGCACCATCGGCTCATTGATCTTTCTGTACCAAATAAAGACGCCCTCGGCGTGGTCTGGGGCCGCACAACCCCCTTTACCCTGCCTACCCGGTGGGACTGGGTTGCATCAACCACGCGCTTTGGCCAAATCACAGCGACGGGCGCTGCCGGGGCATCATCCTCCACCTCCCGCTGCTCCTCGGTGCGCTTGCGAGATCGTTTCATCGGAACAGACCTTCTCATCCTTTCCGCCGGCGGAGCCATCGATGTAGAGCTGCGCCACAGACCGGACAGGACATACAGCGGTTAGGTGAGAAAAACAAGTTTGAAAACTACGTCAAAGCTGTTGTGAACTGAGCAGTACAAGTGCCCGCTAGCAGGTACTACTGGTACTGGGGCACTTGTAAAGTCATGCACATGCGGAGAGCGCCTGCCGAGGGTTGGAGTATCATAAACATCAGCGGCAGGATTGGATGCAGAGGCTGAGGGCTGGCAAATGGGCATTCGAGAAAGTAACGAATATTCAGATTAGGGGGGTGGCACTAGTGACAGGGGCTGAGATCTGCTAACGTGAAAATGCATCGGCAGGTGCACGTTCTTCTTCAGCCTAATTTAACACATCCGTTTGGTCATGTGTTTTCACATGTGTAGATCTGAGTCCGTGTCACTAGTGACACCCCCCTAGTGTGAATTTTCATTACTTCTCAAGCCCCTTCTTCCTCGTATAGGGGCGCAAACATCGCCCACTTTTTTGGGCGAGGTTTCTTGCGGCTAAGCTCAAGTCTTTCTCAACTGCTATAGTGTGGCCTGTTCGCCCGGAACCGGCTCTCAAACTGGCATATAATATTTAAGTTTGTTTATCTGCACGCCATTTTGGAAGATCCTATCACGTACTGAGAACATAAACTTATCCCCGTAATTTGTGAGCAGCTCCTCGTCCCTCAGAATGTCACGCGCCGGGTGGACCGTAACGGTGTTCAGCAAACGTAGAGCTCTCTGCGCCAATTCCCCCCGATCCTTGTAAAACTCCACGTTTGTGTCTCGCGCTCTACGAGTACCTCTATTTCGCTCCTCCTGAACCCCAGGCAAGTACCCGGCGTCATTCACAAACGCAGCGACACGAAGTGGTGCCGGTAAAAGGTACACCTTATGCCTCGAAACTTCACTGCACTGTGCCCGCGTTTCAACGAGAAGAGCTACTCGATTGAAACACTTTTTGTCCACCACCAAAATTCCACCTTCATAGATCTTCGTCTTCTCCCGGGTGCGCTCACGCAAGTATGCGTACAGAAGCGCCCCATAGAAGGGGAGGGTCGTCTCTTGTCTCACGAAGACCCGCTACCCAAACACCCCGAGTCCCACACGTTCGTACTTCACCGTCAACGGACGCACCACCACATACCTCTCGATCGCTTCCACCGCCCGTATTGTTAGCGGGTCTTGCGTGTCCAGCAGGGCGTGTACTTCGCCGGCCATGTTTGCAGCAAAGCCTGTGAATAGCACATGAAAATCATGGGATCCGCGGCGTAGATCGCAATAAACCGAACTATGTAGTCCTGTAGTCATTGGTACCGGGGACACCCACCAGGAGCATCCGCAGGGCTGTTCCCGCTCCTAGCAGACATATTCCGTTTCATCCCGGCCAAGTACCTTGTGGCAAGCTCCACAGCCCGGGGAGAGGGACTAATGTCGCACGCGGTGCTCCCAACGCTTTCGCAAAACGCCTTAACCAAGCGTTGTCGAGCTTGATTGACGCAGTCGTCTTCCTTGTCGCAGCCCACGAAACGCTTATGACTCGGAAGCCGTAGGTATGCTTTCGCAGTCGAGCAACTATCACTGAACAAGTCCACAGGAAGGTACCCCGGAGTCGAATACTGCAACACCAGGTAGGTCGTGTGCTTGATACTCTTCTGGTCAGGGCGAAGCATCTTCATGCGACTCCCTTGGTCAGCTCCTCTCACAACAACTCCGGGCTCCAACCTCTGGATTCCATCCATATAGTTTGTCCAGGCTGCGTGCGATGACTGCAAATACCCGTTGCTTCGGTAGCATACTCGGGCTTACTGCATTTCAAGCAGCACATTCCTCCGCTAGAAGTGAACAGCCCAGTGCGTGACTGAGGCGTGGCCGTATGCTATTGTACCCAGGCTTTGCGTCCAATGACTTCGAGCTCGTATGTGGACCATCGACTGGTCGTCCACGTTATACAAAAAGTCCTTCTGCCGCCTCCCCCTCGACGCACTGGCCCCATCACTTGCCTCGTCGTACAGCTCTCGGCTGTAACGCTTGGGGCGCGAAATCCACACGGAGAATTGAAGACCACTAGAGCAATGATTCCGTGCCTGTTTTTAGCAAGCAGTGCGTCGAATATTGGAATGGAGGTGTCCATGTCCTTGTCGGTGATGACGTCATGGGCGCAGTTGTCCGCACCACACTCGCTTCTAGTGTTGGACGGATGGTCCGTCAAGAGCAGTTGAAGTATACCCTTCATGCACTAAACCGAGTCGTCAGCGCAATGATTGAGGAGGTCGTGAGTAGTGCAGCTGTGCACGCGGCAGTTCCACTTCATCAAGCCGAGCAACTCCGCGAGAACGTTCGTCGATGGATTCTCTTCGGGGAGCGACTCTCCCGACACCTCCTGCGGCGGTAGAGACAAGCAAATACGGTTAGCTGGTTCTGATGCTTCACGAAGGCGGTCGTTCGGCTCCAGCACTAATGGTTTGAGAGGGGACCGGAAAGGCTGACTACCCTGCTCCGTACGACTGTGTGCCACCACACCCCACACTTCGTTGTCGTTACCCTCGAGTTCGAACTCCATCCCCTCTATCAGCCGGGAAGACAAAGAACGAGGAGGCTGCGCGGATAGTCTCACACGGGGCGTGGTGCTCTACAGTGTCACCGGCTCAAGACGACGCGGCCTTATTTCTTTCGAATCGACATCCTACAGCTCCGAGTCCACCTCGATAACCTCTGAGCAGGCACCATCAGCTTCAGACGCTTCAAGTTGAGGCCCCAAGGTCTCCTGGGTTTCCCCGCTCAAGCCGGCAAAGACCCTTGGAAAGTGGTCATCGCGCGACTCGATGCGGTCCAAATACGGCCAGTTGCTGCAGTGCTTGACATCGTACAAAGTTCCGTTTGTAGCGACAGCTTGCAAGCTCGACATGAACAGACTGTTAACCGCCCGCATTGCCGCATCGTTCTCAAGAGTTCGGCCCGAGGCTAGCGTACTGCTCGTAATCTCCTCCACACTTGCTACCCCATTCCCTTCCAGCGTGGTCGCCTGTCTGATGGGTACGAAGCCATCAGCTCGTGACCTCAAAGTCACAAAGTGCTGCACACGGGGATCAAACAGAAGGTACGGTCCGACGAACAACTCACACTCCGATACTCCCATTTCCTTCGCCAGCTTCGTCCACGCCCGAGTTACCAGCTCCAGAGAAATTGTGAGACAATGTCAGCTTTGATTTATCTTCTTCAAAGCGAATACACGTTTGCTGCCGCGCCTCGAGTTGCATACGTTGATTGCGTGGAAGAACATCAGAACCTTGAAGGTTCTGGGACTGCCAATAGAAGAGGTTCTTCGCAGAACTAAGTCCCGAACCGTACTGACCTGAGAGTGAATCAATTCGGTGCCAACAATTAGGGACCCCCTGTAGTTCTTCTGCCGCAGGGCCACATCCGCGACGTCCAGTATCTTCTTGTCTTCTCGGGTCAGGAAGACGATATACAGAGCTGCGCGCACTATCTGCTTCATCTGCTCGCTGCCCAGCTCGCGAAAGACCGGGTCGTCGTTCTCGGTAGAAGCGCGGATGTCGCTGCGCGGGATGCAATGCTTGCGTTTCATGGCGGTAATTTCCATGACCACCGTTAAGGGCTCGTCGTCTGCTGCGATGACGAAGTGCAGGAAGGCCGACATGTGCAGCTATGTGAGGTCGGATTTCGCGTTCACCTATGATGAGGAGAGAACGGCAATGAAGGCAGGCAAGCACACGCCGGCTATCCCAGGCCGGCTAGGTTCAGCCGGCGTCATACTCACAGTGCGAAGAGAAACAAAAGAGGGAAAGAAGCCCAGGAATGATGTGGATGCACGGAAGGAGGAGCAGAGCGTCGCAAGCGAAGCAAGAAGAACCACGTGGATCGAAGCACAGGGAGGAGAGACCAGGACAAAACTAGGTAAGCAGGGAGGACCCCGTCGATATATTCGTATCGCAAGGATGTGAGGTGTCCTGCTGTGGGAGCAGGTGTGTGCCATTTGGTATTGCGGACAGGGCGACAGCGGCCAGGAAGACGACATACTCCCACAAGCTCACGTTTCTGTTCCGTAACAACAGTTACGAACAGTCGCGCCCCCTTCACGAAACTTGGGAATAGAAGTAGATTATTTACGGTGCGGGGGGGTGTCACTAGTGACGGGACCTGAGCTCTACACGTCTGAAAACACATGGGGAGGTGGGTCTGCGAAATTTTATGCGCATAAAAACATCCATCTGCCCATGCATTTTCACATGTGCAGATCTCAACCCCTGTTACTAGTGCCACCCCACCGATGTTATAAATTACATACTTTTCAAACGGGAAATACAGCTCTTGCGGCATGCTCAGAATTGCTTCTTTTTGTGCGCGACGATAATTGTTGCCAGCCGGGCCCGTTCAGCCTTTTCTGGTTTCCTGTGCCCAACCCTCCCGCGCTGCCACTTTCTTGTCTCAGTCTTTCCATTCTCAACATTCACCCGTGTAACCTCTCCCGCACACGGATCCTTTCTAGTCTTCTTCGCCTTTAAATTATAAAATCCCTCCTCCTTCATTGCCATAGTTGATCCTTTCCCGCAAGCGGCGTACTTCCGAAATGACCGACAAACTTCCTATCACGCCCTCTACCCGCAACCCGCTCATGTTCGCCATGGAGCCGCAGTCGGGGGTACGATAGGAGCCCGAATCGCAGCCAGAGGCGACAGCGGAGGAGTTCCGGGCCGAAGCGGGCGTGCAGCCTTGTCCATCGGAGCTGCCACCACGCAGACGCCAGCGCTGGGACGCCTCGGACCAGGCGCGCCGTTCGCCCGACTGCTCTCCAGCACCTGGGCTGTGGATGGTGATGGCTCTGATGTGGTTGCCGTGGAAGTCGAGGAGCAGCGGGTCTCGTGTCGGGCTTTCTCAAAGGCCGACTACAAGTCCACCAAGGTGTAAATTTATATTACGCAGACCATACAGCTGCAGCACGTTCTTCCCGAAAGCATGGACGCCACCGCCGACGGCCTCCAGGCCATCATGGTTGAGCGCGACTACAGCTACGACCTTGGTGTCATGTCGGTCATAGTGCGACGGTGCCACAATCCCTCGCTACCAGATATCGCTGACGAGACCATCAAGGACGGCACGGTGTCGCGCAAAGGTATCAAGTATGATATGGTGGACAGCCTTCATGGCCACCAAGTTGTCCTTAGCCTGAGAGTGAGAGAGGATGACACTGCATGGACTCGCGAGTGCTTCCCCGTGCGCCTCATGAGCCGAAAGAATGGACGGGACATGACGTATACTGAAAGCATGTCCGACTTGTCCAGGTAGAACACCTCCACCTAACTAGTCCGCATCGACAAATCGTTCTTCCACTACGTCATGAGTGTCATCTACTTCTTGAAGGCTCTCGGCATGGGGGACGACATGGGCCAAGTGGCATTAAGCTAGAAGGGAGCTCGGGAAGCAATGAAGAAGGCAACTATGCTCCCGCCAACCGGCCTGTCTGCCTACCGCCGCTACGTACGCGTAGCCGAGATTTCTCTGCGAGACTGAGGCCGCGTGAGAGTGCTGCGCGACCTGACCCTCGAAACGTTGGCCTTTAAGAAGCTCGGCACCACTCAACTTGAAGACCGGCACCTTTGGTCAGAAAGCCCTCAGGTCGCAGCTTTGTTCATGACTTTCGCGTCGCGGATTATCAACAACACGAACCACGACGGAAAGTTTGAATCTGAAGCTTTCTACGCGTGCGCGCTCCAGCTTTTCCAAGTCTGCCTAGACTTGCTTGAGAAGGATGGCAACGGAAAGGGCCCTATATGTGACGACTTTCTGGCGACTGAGATTGCTCACTCGAAACTCCTCAGAATTTCCGCCAAAGAGCTCTATCTGAACCAGATGCGCGTCTTCTCGAAGACAGACAACCACTATGCAGAACATCTGAAGAAAGTGAATAAAGCGCGTGCTACGCGCTTCGCGAATAAATTAACCGGGTACTTTGCTCCTGGGCTCACGAAGCACGCCGCCCCGGCTCGCGTGACGACCACAGCTGCTTGGCTGTCTACACGCCGCTCTGTCCGGCGTGCTCCTGTTTTCCACGCGACTGCGCTCCGGCCTGCAGTCTGTGGGCGTAACGCCCTAGCATTGATGCCCGCGACAAAAGCGCTTGCCAGGGAGACAACGGCAGCACCCTTTTCACGGTTAATGCCTTGGCTTGTGGAGATTGTGCAGTCGGGGAAGTCTGGTGGAGTGAAAGGGCAGTGGGGCAGTTGAGACGAGGGGTCGCTGAGAAGACCAGGGCGGCCCAGGAGAACACGGGCCAACGTGGAGGTGCCCCGCAGATGTTCGACGACAACGTTCAGAGCCAGCTGCCGGTCGGCACCGCGGGCAAGACCGTGGTGTTTGAAGAAACACCCGACACTTGGGAAAATCTGGCCTAAGTCGGCCCGCCAGATCAGGAAGGAAAGCAATTGCGGCTGTGGATGGCGAAAGACCTGCACGCCATGCTCTGGCTGCTTCCCGTCCACCTACGCATTGAGCACTGGGCGCACTTGTACATATCTGTCAAGGACGTCGTAGCCATGCATCGGCTCCAGTTCTTCATGGGGAGCTACGTGTCCTCTACCGAGCTTGAGGGTATCGATGCTGGTCCGGACACCTGGAAGCCCAACCAGCCTTCAGACACACTTCTGGAGGAACGTAGCAAACGGGGGTCAGGTTTGGAGCAGAGTGTATGCCTACTTTGAGAGGCGACAACGTGAGCTTCAGCACCTCGGCTACAAGTGGTTGAGATTTTTGCTGACTCCAGCGGCGTTCCGCGTGGAAGCCTCGAGCCTCTGATGTTGACACCGAAGTGAAAGTATTCCCCCGTCGAAAAGTTGTTTTCGTTCATTGCGAGCACATTCAACGGGGAGAATGCACTAGGACAGAGGCCGAATGAGACCGGGTGGAACCCGATTGTCAACGAGCGGGAAGACGCGGGGAACGCAACAAACGGGGAGGTGCGAATCGCGCGCCACTTCAGTACACGGAACCTGGTGATGGAAGCCTGCGAATCGAGGGGGGATTGGGTGTGGGCTCCGCGAAGGCGTGCGCAGGTGGATGTGTGGGTGGGTCAGCTTGCTGCCTACGTCGGTGTGAGGACGATATCTGGGAGGAAGCCGATCAAACCTAGGACAGGGGGTCGGTTTTTGGTTACTGGGAAGGACTGCCCACGGCAAGCGACGCACAACTACTTTCACGAGTCCCTGAAAACGGAAACGCTGGGTTCTTTCGCAATCTTGAGCGGGGCAGTGGGCTTCCCGTTCTGGGTGTGTGCCTATTCGCACGTGTTTTCATACGGGGAGGAGAACGAGCAGGTGGCAGCGGCAGCGTTGTTCGAAATGAAGAAGATCATTGTGCCGCCCAACTCTGTGTTATTCGGGCATGGGCATCTCACGCACGCCGGGGCTCGGTATGAGGACCGCATTGCGGATGAGTTGACGGTACAGTACCATGTGTACATTATGTCGGAAGAGAAAGGTGTGCTGGACCAGGTGTTCTACGCACTGAGAGGGCTACCGCAGTTCCCGGCCTGTCAGATGGCCCGTGGTAGTCGTAGGAGTAGTCAAAGAGGTGAGGAGTCGGACAGTCGGGACGACGCGGATATGGCTGGGTTTTTAGACTTGCACGCGAACGGAAGTAGTAGGGCAGAGGAGATCAGTCCTAAAGATGATCTTCTCGCTTGCGATGATCCGGAGGATTTGATTACCGTTGTGACTAGTAGTGAGGAAGATTAGCTAGCTACACGAAGAAGTGGCTGTACATGGTGAATCAAAACAAACTTACATACTACATGCCTGTATGAGAACCACTTCCAGGCGAGCATGTCGAAATTTAGTGGCTGAGAAAGACTCGGGCTCAGCCGCAAGCAAGGTGGCCAAGAAAAATGGGCAATTTCGGAGTCGCTACAGCAGGAAAAAGAGGTTTCAGAAGTAATGAAATTTCAGACCAGGGGGGTGTTACTAATGAGAGGGGCTGAGATCTACACATGTGAAAACACATGAGCAGATGGATGTGGGAAAAGTAATCTGAAAAATAACATCCTTCTGCCAATGTATTTTCAGAAGGGTAGATCTGAACCCCTCCTACTACTGAAACCCCACCCATCTTCAAAATTACTTAGTTTTCAACGCCGCGAAGTGCACGATTATAGCCTCTCTCTGACGTCGACTCGAGGTTCAGTTTGTTTCTACGCTTCGTGTGATATGTGTCAGACCTGTTCAGCACAAGAAGTGTGTGCCTCCCGTTCTGCACGGGTCAACTGTAGCACAGCTACCGCATTGATGGAGTAGAGTGTTGGCGTCTGTACTTCCCACGTGTTTCTAAGGGTAGGTGGCCGTACAGCGTACGAAGAAAGTTGTTTCGTATGAAAGGATGCCGACCCGACTGTAGTCCTCAGCGTTGCGCTGAGATTGGCAACACTTCGACACGAACCACACGATGGCACATGTATGAATTCGTGCGTGCACTGTTAACCATTGAAGGGGCGATGCACAGAGCAGGCTCTGCGACACGAACGCATCGCAAAGGACGGAACAACTACATTTCAGCCCCGCCGTACCTTTCAACGTATTATGTTCGGAACGCCGTAAACTGACGCCGTCCAGCAGCACTCGTACAATGTGCCACGCCTTACGCGGATTATCAGTGCGTCCATGTTTGCGTTGTACTAAGTTTACAATTTTGTGCGAGAAATGAGCGAAGAGTTTTACATGTTATCTCGTGCTGAATAACGTCGGCAAGATTCTGTGTGGGCCAGTGCACCCGCACATCTCCGAGCATAATGTTCA
Organism: Endocladia muricata; assembly: GCA_032356245.1. NCBI lineage: Eukaryota > Rhodophyta > Florideophyceae > Gigartinales > Endocladiaceae > Endocladia > Endocladia muricata. The sequence continues at coordinate 24,549 of JAUKWC010080048.1, forward strand.
GTTTCTTAGAGCCACGGATGGCGCATAATGCGCGTAGCAGTCTTCAGTGCAGTGGCGCGAAATATGTTGGTAGGCAAGTAAGAGTATGAAGGGTCCGAGGTAAGCCGATCCACGTGCGGCAGGCTATAGGTCACCATGTGACATTGAGATACGTTAGGTGACATGCAGAACTGCAGTGTACTGCACAATTTGCAATACGACCTGGATGTTTTACCAGCAAACGAACTGCGAGTAGTGAATGCGGGTGTTCACTGGACGCGGCAGTTGAAAATATTTATGGTTTGGAAGTCGGTGTCCATGCGAAAAACCGCCGTACTACACGAACTTCATGTTTTGGAATGCTGCGGAAGTCAGCATTCCATGGCTTTCCAAAATGTGCAGTATCGGTGGACGGTTTACTACGCCACCGCACCCGGTGGATGACCGCATCCATTTCCGGAAACACAGACGGTGTTCCACAGTAGTTCTGGTGTATGTTCGGAATGCGAATCTCACCGCTTTCTAGGTGCCGCTTTCCATCTCGAGATCTCCACCTCTCACCGCATACTAACCAGCCGATGTTGTCCCTATCGAGCTGATGAAATAGTGTCTATACCAGTCAACTCAGATGACGGCCTTGAGGCCAGGCTTTTCAGTGAACATCGTGACGTGGGATTCCTTGTCAGCTATTCTCAGTCATGAGAGGTGGTCAACAGGGTATCTCTTTCTTTCTGTCTTGACAGATTCTGTATACTTCAGCCCGCCGTCAAGGAGCACACTATCTGTCTCATCCGATAGGAAGTACGAGTCAACACAGATGAATCCATCCGTGTGAAACCACACTTCACTCAGTCTGAGAAGTTCGGATGATCCATTGCTATAGCTTCTCTGGAAACGTTTATGGACATTGTCACCTATTGAAACTGTCGGCTTGGGACGAATCATAATGCCACTGACAACGCAACATGCAGCCTCGATCTTGAATCCACTTTTCGGCTTGCGGTCGAGTAACAGATTGTATCGAATACCAACAAAAATCCAGCTTCCCTCCAACCTGTACCACCTTGACATACTCTCATGAACTTATATGCGGTGAGATATCTTGATCTTTATAGCCCGGTGATTATTAATGACATCGACGACACCTTTAACCGGCGTCTATCTCAGATTCATAGTCTCAGCGCTGCTTCCTGGTCCGGTAAATACAATGCAGGTGCGAGGCTGCTCGAGACTGGGATAAGGCATTGTGTCACCGAAACTCGGAGATGGCATGTACTCACTGCTCAAAATGCTGCTCCACAATGTGCGACGATTGCTGAACTAGTGTCTTGTTATCAGGACCAGAATCCAGATAAAACGTGATATTTCACCTTCGCTTGTTGTCTTGCAATACAAACTTTCCTGTTCTTTGTTTGTCCCCATAACCTTGCAGCTGAGATGACGCTGCGGGAGCGTCCACATAAAATAGTCGAATGGGGCCAATGATGTAGAGTATGAGCTCCCAGATCTAATCTTTTCGAGTGGACCGAGGACCTTCAAAGGCCTTGTCCATATAAAGCCATACATTTCTAGCGTGACTTTAGCATGAATCCACACTACTCCACTGACCCCAACGAGCAGGCCGGATGTATGTCGGCTTGTGTTCCTTGTGACATCGCGAATCTCCGCATCCATGCGTGTGACGAGATCGATGTCAACACCCTATTTCGGACTGCCTGACTGATTCCCATATCGCTCAGAGCGCTGAGCAGCAACTGCGGTTCCGGTTTCAGCGATGTTTTCCGAACTTTCTCGTGCTGTGTTTCTATCCAGCTGCAGTGACATAAACTTGGTACTATCGGCAAGCTCATACCTGACATTGACATCAGCGACATTTGCGCCGTTGACCTTGGACTTCTCGATATCTTTGCCAGTTCCTGAGACTTTCTTGAGCTTCCAGTTGGCACCCTACATCCGCCGACACTTGGAGTCGGAGGTTGCAAGGAGAGCGCGAGTATGAAATCGCGATCCAACGATACGACGCGGTTCGAAAGTTGGAGACATGGTTTTTGAAATTTGAGGACTCTTCGGGATATTCGATGGAATTGTTGCTCCTCATGTCTGTGAAGCTGGACAGCTCTAGCCTTTCCTAAATATCAACGCTACGGGGCGTCACTTGTGCAAAATGAAAGGGTAAAGAGCTTCTTAGTGATTCGATATTTTGACTTGAAAATTGGCCTTCTATGAGGCCAGGTGTCGAGTAAACACTGGCTGTGGCCTCACTGCCGCCAATTGACCATCGAGAAAATATGTTCATAATATGACACATATGCTGGATACGATATTCACTGTCCGCGTAGTTTACCTCATCCCCTTCTATAATCCCAAAACAAAGAGTAGCGTACTCCTTTGCCGTCAATGTCGGACAAAGCAAAATGTTCACTGATTCTGTTTACAGTTCTCTCTGCCAGAAATAGAGTATGCAAAGACCGTGAAGTGGATACGAAGTACACTTACAGTACGCATCTTTTTGGTCTTTTACTATCTCCACGAAATTTGATCTCATATGAGACCAAATATCCACTAGACACTACTGTCTATTGGATACTTGGCCTCAAATGGGGCTAGCTTTGACGTCGAGGTATTAAAACATTAGGAATGTTTCTTAACTTCTTCTCTTGGCGCAAGCGACGCCCCGTAGTGTTGACAGCTCGGAAAAGCTAGTGCTGTCCAGCTTCATCGACAGTAGGAGCGAGAATACCGTCGAATATCCTTAAGAGTTCTCAATTTTCAAAAACCATGTATCCCACTTCCAACCTCGTCTCATCATAGGATCGGCAGTTCATACTCGCGCTCGCCTTGTAACCTCCAACTCCAAGTGTCGGCGGATGTATCGTCTCCAGCTGGAAGGTCAAAAAAGTCTCAGGAGCTGGCAAAGATATCGAAAAGTCTAAGGTCAACGGCACAAATGTCATTGATGTCAATGTCAGGTGGGAGCTTGCCGATAGAACCGTGTTTGTATCACTGCAGCTGAAAAACATCAAAGTAGGAGAGAGTCATTAAAACACCGCTGAAACGGGTATCTCGACTGCTCCCTAGAGCTCTAAGAAATTAAAAAATCAGTGAGACAGTTCCGAATCGGGTGTTGACATCGACCTCATCACAGCCATGGATGGAAAAAGTCACGATGTCATAAGGAGCGCACGCCAAGATGCATCGGGCGCGGTTGTCAAGGTCAATTGTACAGTGTGGACTCGTACCAGAGTCACATTGGAAATGAATGGCTTCATTTGCACGAAGCTTTAGAAGGCCATTGGTCCAATCGACAGGATTGTATCTGAGAGCTCCTAGACTGCATCATTGGCCCCATTCGAATTCTTCATGTGGATTTTCCTGCAGCGTGATCTGAATTGCTTGGTTGTGTGGACAAAAAGGGAACTGGAAAGCAAGTATTTCGAGACAAAAACGAAAGGTGGAATTTTACGTTTTTTTGGGATTCTGGTCCTGATCACAAGATACCAGTTCATCAATTGTCGCACATTGTGGAGCAACATTACCAGCAGCGAGCACTTGCCATCTGCGCGTTTCGGTGACGTGATGCGTCGTAACCGTTTCGAGCAGCTCCGCACCTACTTTGCATTTACCGGAGGTGGAAGCAGCGCTGAGATTTTGCGTCCGACATGGAACCTGGTCAGAGGTTTTGTTGGCGCAATTACTAATCATTGGGCTAAGAAATTTAAGCCGTCTCACCGCATATGCATCGATGAGAGTTTGTCAAGATGGTACAGGCTAGCGGGGAGCTATATTTCTATTGGCATTCCACACTCCGTCTCACGCGATGGCAAGGCGGAAGGTTGATGTGAAATCAAATCAGTAGGTTGCGGTACTAGTGGCATCAGGATTGGTCTCGAGCTGACATTTTCAGCAGATGAGAACGTCCACCAACAGGTCGAGAGCAGCTATAACCACGTACAGCTCGTGCTCCTGGGACTGGCTGAACCATAGTTTCACACGTACGGATCCATCTGCGCTGACTCGAACTTCGCATCGGTTGAGACAGCTATAGTGCTTCTCGAGAACGCCCTGAAATTTAGTGTTGTTGTCGAGACAGCCAGAAAGGGATACCCTGTTGATTATCTTCGAGGAATGGAAACAGCTGGCAAAGTTTCCCACGTCGCAATAGTCTCTAGCAAGCCCGATGTCCCGGTCGTCATTTCAGTTAACCGAGATAGATGCCATTTCATCAGCTCTGCTGGGACAACGTTGGCCGGTGACAATATATACCGGGAGTAGTGGAGGCCGAGTGACAGAAATCCTCATCTGGAAAGCATCGAGATTACCGTTCCGAAAGTATTTGAGAACTATTATCGGACATGCTCCCATGTTGACCGGCATAACCGGTGTCGTCAGGGATACCTTAGGCTGGGAAAGAAGTTTGAGGTCAAAGACTGGGTGATGAGGTTCAACACCTCTCTACTGGCTATCTGCACCGTTGACTCCTGGAAGCTTTACTCGGGACTAGTTCAGAGTCAGTTATTGACTCTGAACCAGTCCTACTCCCAATTGGCACATGAACAAATTCATAATGGTGTGGACGGTGCTTTGGAGGCTCTCAGGAGGTCTGCAGCTGAAACCCCCAACGACAACATGGGCTTTGGCAGTGAGTTCCGGGACTATCTAACCCCGGCAAAGCCCACTCGTCCGTTGTCTGATGGAGACTCACCCGATGCGACTTATCAGTCTCGCTGTTCCTTCTTTATGAATACAGAGAAATTCAAAATTCGTATGTTCAGGATGTTTAGGAAATACTCGCCACGCAGTTTATGTTTGTCATCCTGAAACTGGCATGGATTCCTTTTGGCGCCATTTCCAGGAGGTCCCTGGTTTCGAATATGAAGGAATTGTGGAGTAGTGTTTAAAGTGTTTCAGTAACTTGGGAAGTAAAGTCTGAATCTCATGTCAGTGAGCTGTCCTGGTTGACATCGTATTTGTCACTTCTGAATGTCTCCCAAAATGGAAAAAGATACTGTAGCCCCCAGCAGCTCTATCGGCGTCATGAGATTCTCTAAGTTTCATTGTATCGTAATGGAATACCCCTCCACAAGATGTCATTGTATGCTGTCTTCACCTCGAGATGGCTCTTTAAAATGATCTTGAAACCTAACTACTTCGGAACCTGTCGAGTCCTCACAGAGGATTTCGAAGCGCAAAGCCGCTCAGCGAGAACCAAACTCGCAGACAAATGATCTCCCAGCAGCCTGAAGACCACTGGATTAACTTGTTGCAGTTAGAAATAGTTGTAGAAATGTTCCTGCTTGGACGCCAAAGGACCACAGGGTGAGTAGTAGAGCTACTGCGCCTCTACAATGTGATAAGAAATCAAAGGTTTAATTTATATATTACAGTCATGATCTTGACCTTATATGCACTAAACCCCGAGAAGCAATTGTGGTTCTTGGTTCAGCCCCGTTTTCCGAATTTTCTCCCGCTTTGATGTTTGTCAGCCGCCGTGACACGACCTTAATTCTATTGGCAAGCCCCCAGCTGATATTCACATCAGTGACATTTGTGCCGTTGGATTTAGACTTCTTGACATCTCTGACGGTTCCAGAGACCTTCTTGACCTTCCAGTAGGCACCATGCATTCGCCGACACTTGCAGTCGGAGGATACAAGGCGAGCGCGAGTATAAACTCGCGATCCAATGGTGAGACGGGGGCCGGAAGTTGGAGACATGGTTTATGAAAATTGAGGACTCTTCGGGATATTTGGTGGAGGTCTCGCCCCTGCTGTCAGTGCAGTTGGACAGCTCCAGTGCCTATTGGACGTCTGGCCTCTTATGAGTTCAAATTGCCTCCCATGAGGCCAAATTTCGCGGAGATATTAAAGTGTCAAGGAGACGTCCACTTCCGCCGTTCTTTATATGTACTTGAAGGACTTTGAGTTCTCTATTCTGACAGAATGGGCTGTGCAAAACCTCAGCGAACTTTTTGCGTAGTCAGAGTTTTAGTGCAACGGAGTAGAGTACCCTTTGTTTTGATATCATAGACGGGGGTGAGATAAATTACACGTACAACAACCAGCATATTCACCACACGTATTATATAT